>VZTI01003670.1:0-105154 GCA_013397865.1 Struthidea cinerea
CCCGGCCCGCCGCGATTCACCTTGGGCGGCCGCGGCCCTTGACAACCGCGGCGCCGCCGCCGAGTCTCGCCGGGCCCTGGAAACATCGCGAGAGGCCGCCGCGCTATCCCCGCGCGGGACGGCGCTGGCGCGGGGGCGGCCGCTGTGAGCGGCCCGGGGAGAGCGGCTCCGCGGGCGGCTGGGACGCGTTTGCCCGTAAGGGTCACCTGGGCAGGGCTCACTGAGCGCTCAGCTCTCACTTCGGGCTCCTCTCTGTTCAGCCCCGGGGGGTGGCCCCCAGGTTTCCCACTGAAATCAGAGGGATACGGTCATGCCGTTATTCCCAATTTACATCAGCAGGGGAGCAGGTTGTCTCAGTAAATAAAATAATGAGCGGCAATGAATTTTTCCGCCCTATTTAACTCCCCATTCCCTCCTGTGATGAAGGAAATACTACAAAAATATCAAATAGTATTTTTTCTCTCCAACAAATAAATGCATAACACAAAAACAGCAAAAGCAGTTTGATTTGAAATAATTTCTATTAGTTTAGCTATAATAAACCAGAATTTAGGTACCGTAAGTACTCATAACAGTATTTGTCAGTGCTTGCATGCAGGGTGTTACATAGTGCATTACTATTCTTTCCTCCTACATTTTTCTAATGATTCTGATGATGGGGGATGCTAATCTTCCATGATGACGTGTCCTTTAATGCTAATCTTCCATGTAACGCTAATCTTCCATAAGAACTTGTTCCTTTAACTGGACCTGTATCCCCTTCAGTTAATAGAGCTCTACCTAAGTGCGGGGATGTACTTGCACAGTAGAACTAGGAATGTAAACTGCAGTATTTCTATCAAAATGGGGTAATTCGGGAATTGAAACATAAACCTATCTTACTGCCAGTTCTCAGAAACCAGATTTTGATCAGTTGCAACAGAGTTTCTGTGATACCTTCAGCACTGAGCTCTTCAGTCCTTTGAAGGGGCCAATGCTTGCAGGTATCCACAAAATAAAGCTGGGAAAATTGTCTGCTGACTGCTACTTGCAAAGGGTCTCCAGTAAATTAACCAGAGTCCTGTTAGCTTGGCCATGCACTCTCCTCATCTTCTAAGTGCATCGTTTGGAATGGGCTACAAGTGATAGCAGTTTATTCCTCATCCATGCCAGGCTCTTCCTTCACAGGCAACCAAGTGGTTTGCTTCTTTTCTGTCCCCATACCAACTGAGAAGCGCTGTGGTGCATCACTTCTAATTCCTTTATCGCTTCACAAGCACTGATTCAAGTGACAGCATCTCAGTTCCATAGCTCACAAGGAATAGAAAAAAAGTAATGTACATAGTATTCGCTATTCTTAGTCCTTACTGAAAGAGCCTCCACTTTAACAAGCCTTCCCTATCTTATAAAACACCTTATAAGAAAAGTTGCGCTTGTTGTGGCATCACAGAAAGATGTCCTCATGATGCCTGTGGTGTTTCTGAAATCCTTCCATTCCTTTCTACCCTCTCCCACCTTCTGTATTTCATCCAGCTGCTTTAGCCATGTTTTGCAGCCATTGTAACCTGGAGCCCTTTCCCATGAGCAAAGCTGGCAGAGCTCAGATGGCATTGGACATGATTATTAGGATGCATCCAGGCAGACACCCTCCGAGGGTGATACTCCAGAGTGAACAGCACTGTTCTGAAGTACAGTATATTTACACGGATGGATGTCTGTCACATGAGAGAGGTTGGAATCACTGTGGAATTGTTCATGTGGATTTCACACTGGTGAAATTCCACTCTCTCTTACACTAGGAATTCCTTCTCCGTGGTAAAAATATTCCAGATGTTCTCTCTCGGTCGTACAAACAGGAAAGCCTGGCTCCTAACCCCGGTTCAGGAATGCATGAGATACAAATAACTCTTCATAAGATTCCAGCATTGTTAGAAAGTCATAGTGCTGGCTTCTATAATTTTAGAAACCTAAAGGAAACAACAAATACACAAATTGTTAGAGTGTGTAGCATATAAGGTAAGCAGAGTTTCAAACTCTGAAACAAAGGAATGTGAGTAATTTAAGTATTATAGAGACGTTTAATTTAATTGATACAGTTGTGTTCCCATACCTTGAACACATCACAAAATTTGAATTATCAGTTTATGCCAAATTTCTGTAAATTTATAATGTTTCTGCAGTATCTTCAGTGTGGCAGACCAGAAAGAAGGAAACTGTGGAAAACAAAGGAATCTTCTTTACAACTGGTGGTAGTAGTGGAAATAGCTTATCTTGGTGCTCATGTCATTACACCAGGGACATTATTTCTCTCCTCTCTTTCTGCTCTTTTTGACTTTTCTCTTTTCCCTCATTGTAACTTCCCACAAGACAACTCTTTTTCTGGATGACTCACAAAGGCCTGGAGAGATTTTGATTTTATGTAGGTGATGTACAGCTGTTAATTTCTCCAAGACTACTTAGCTAAGACTTTCACCAGCTCTGTATATAGGACCTACTAAAGGAATTGGGGTTTACTGTCATAATAATTTAACATAGCCAGTATCTATTGAAATTCCAGTTTATCAGCCTTTCCTTGACTGATACTGTTTTCAAAGGAGTGTGTACCAAAGAACTAAAAGAGAAGGCAAACTCCACTTGACCAAAACAAACCCAACCAAACCAAAACAAAAGCAACTTTCAATACTCCCATTTCAGAGCTAAATCAAGACCAGAAGGAGCCAAGGTGTCCTCACTTTAGAGCTTCCCAAACTGGGACTAAGATAGGAAAAGCAAGAAATTAGTTAGGAAAGCAGAAGTAAGTGTGAATTCTGGTTCTGGTGGTAGCACAAGAAGTCTGTACCACCTTTCTGCACCCTCTGACATCCCTTAAGCAGTTCTTGAGCCTCCAAATAAAAGATGAAGACACTTCATCAACCCTTGTATGAACGCTGTGGCATTTGTTGCCCTCTCACATCACATTTATGGCAGTTTCCCAAATTTGCAGGAACAATGAGCATGTTTTAAGACATCATTAGATCATAATCTAATCACAAATATCAAAAAGGAAACTGCTTAAAATATTACTGTTGATGGGAAAGTCTTTTTAAATAATTTCCAAAGGAAATTTTCTATTTCTAACATCTGTCCTTTCCTCCCTGTGCACTCTGGGGAAATACTAACCCATGGCTAGATGTTTCCGTTAAAACAAACACTAAGGAACTGGTGGGTAAATGGTCACGAGGGTTGCAGGCTGGAGCACTTATGCTGTCAGCTGCACTTGGAAGTCTTGTGTTAAAACACATGCAAACAGAATTTATATCAGTTCCATAATAGGGAAAATGTAAATTGTCCTGACAGGTCTAAAGTTACATCAGATGACTTTGTACATTCTTGTTGAGAGCTAAGCTGGTATGAGATGCGTGTAAGTGATTACAGGAATCAAAAAAATAAATTGGGTCAGTTTGCTTATTTGGTAATTAAACTTCAGTTATGCTGACATTTCAAAAAGACTGAAGATCTTACTTTGCTGTTCCTGATCTCTTTTATCTGAAAAGTGAGAAACTGGCAGGAAATCAATAGGACTCTTGCATAACATTGTAAAGCACCAACTTGGAACCAGCCTGTCCAATAACAATCAGGAATGTTATTGATTAAAAATGTAACTTAGTGAATATGTAGGTACTGATTTTTCCATCTGTATTTTATGACAAACTTTTCAATAGATGCTCTGCTTGAGGTTGTAAAAGTAACTACTTGAACTGAAGTGATAAAATCTATACTGCAATGCTAAGTAACTACCTCAAAGAATCAAAGACAAAATAAGCTTCAATGACAATATAAATATCCAAATGCCAATAAAATAATTTTCCAATCCACAACTTTCTTTTGGTGAAACTTCAAGGAGCCAAGGACATGTGTCACTAGCTCTGACTGGCCTTAGGCAGCTCTCTTAGCATCAGACTTAGGTCTTTACTGGAAATTGAGAATAATAAAATTATCTTTATATGCCATTATGAAAATTAATCTCACAGAACTACAACATAATAACCAAGTGACATCATAAATCTTGACTTTATTTTCCATTTCTTTTCTAATTAATATTTTGGTCTTTTTTTTATCATGTGTTTCCTGAAGGTGGCAGCAATATTCAGGAGTTGCATGAATGTCTGACTTTTGAACCTATTGACCTGTAATACAGCATTTCCTTCAATGTAAATGCATTTGTATTTATGGATATTAATCATGTGCTAAAATCAAAATTTGATGACATAGATATTGCAGTTGTAGACATAGGATGTACAGTACCACTAGAACATATGAAGAAACTCTGTTGGCCTGGAACGTTAGAATTGCTTGTTCTTTCATATGATAAAAATTCAGAAGCTAAAGGAGTATTCCTAAAGTATTAATTATTTTTAATTAACAATGTTAATTGTTAGTTAAAGTTATCCATGTCATTGTCTGCAGTGAAGCCTGTATCCTATGCATTTTCTGAAGTGAACTGTAAGCTCATTTGTGGGCACTACATTAGCAGTTCAAAACACTGCAAATGTTATGTGTGATCAGTGAAGGAAGATTAGAGCCTGTCTGTAAGGCTCCTTTCAGTTCCATTCCTCCATTTGATCTTAATCGTTTAAAATCACTACTAGAGCCACTCAGGCAAACTATCTCACAGCATTTGAGGGTTTTACGAAAAAAGAAACTTTAACACTTCTCCTTTTGCCTTAGATGTGGTACACTGCATTATTGTGAAATGCTTTTGCTACTGAGGCAAGGCGATTGCATCGACATTAGAAATAAACAATTTAGAGAACTTTTCTTGCCTTTCATTTTGCTAGCGGTTGCCTGGTCAGGGAGTTTCAGATCCCACTGCAATCTAAATGGAGGATCATGGAAGGCCACAAAGACATCTCTGCAGCAGGGCTCTCCTCCCCTTTGTCTTTCACTAACAGAACTGCATTATGCCGGGTGATTCTCCTGCCTGCAAGTCTTCTGTCAGCTCCAGGGCTGCTCTCATAATGCACTTAGGACAAGGGCCCAAGTTCTGGTACTGCTATCCCAGAAATGCCACTTTGATGCAGAGCTGCTCAGTACAAGAGAGTTGTGGAGCTCCTGTAGTGGGTCCAGCAGAGGGCTGTGAAGGTGATGAGGGGACTGGAGCATCTCTCTTCAGAGGAAAGGCCGAGGGAGCTGGGCCTGTTCAGCCTTGAGAAGAGACAGCTGAGAGGGGACCTCATCAATGTCTGTCAGTATCTGAAGGGGGTGTCAAGACAATGTTTCCGGGCTCTGCTCCATGATGCCAAGCAATAGTACAAGAGGCAATGAGAAAAAACTGATACACCGGAAGTTCCGCCTGAATATGAGGAAGAACTTTACTGTGCAGGTGGCCGTGCACTGGAACAGGTTGCCCAGAGAGTTTGTGGAGTCTTCCCCACCAGAGATGTCCAAGAACCATCTGGCCACAGTCCTGTGCCAGGTGCTGTAGGATGACCTGACTTGAGCAGGAAGCTTGGACCAGATGACTTCCAGTGGTCCCACAGCCAATGGCTGTGCTGCCAAAGGAAGTGCAAGTCATAGGCAGAGGCTTCCTTGTGAGTCTTCACTGGTACAAATGGACTCCCTAAATCCTTGCATACCTTCAGACCTGAATGTTTCATCCAGGGAGAAAAGTAAGGAAGAAATTGCAGGTTTTTTTACAAAAGTAATCTCCCGTCCTAAATATGCATGGAACACAAATGCTACAATTTTAAATTACACTGACAGAATTTATTACAGTGTGCTTCTTAAGGCATTTGCTCAGCAAACCTGGTGGCCTTTTTAGTAGTTGTATGTGAATATTCCTGTGCCTTAGAATTGCCCATCTTTCTTATTGTCCTTACCAATGACTGTTTGTGCTACCTCTCAAGCCAGTACTTTGCTATCCTGAAGTTGATTTTTTTTTATAATTGCTCAATTTATGTTCATCTTTAGTATGCTAAAGTAACTTCCTTCATATTTCCTCTCAAGATCAGCATTAATTCTTGCACTTGTCATGCTGACATTTCAGAATTCATTCATCAGCTCTTCTGAGCTGCTGATGTGGTATACTTTTGCAACCACTGACTGCTATTCCTTTTCGCATTTCTGCTCCGTCTTAGATTTCCCAAAAATGTGTCATTACTATCACTTCCTTTATTACACCATTATTACTACAAAGCCTGCGTAAGTGATTTTGTCTCTTGTGTTTAAGTGTTGAGCCACCACACCTTCTCTTTCCTGTTTCCCATTTGTCTTCTGAAAATTGTACCCGTCCAGATAAACTATTGCTCTCCTTATCCAATGGCTTATCCTGTTATAGTTCTGAATCCCAGCGTCAAACACAATACAGTTTCCTTCCTGCATCATCAACCAAGTGCTGTCTGTAATCTTAATATTTGCAGGAGTCAAATACTAGAGGCATTTGCTATGTAAGCTGTTGGTTTCTATTCTCTTGTTAATATAAGTTATGGTCTTCTTGTAAGAGTCTCTTCTACAAGTACAGATTAATCTAGCCAGATGTGACGCACAGATAACTTTGTTCTGTTCATTTTTGGAATGTTGTAAAATGCTTGAAAAGTAAGCAAGTCATGCTCTTTGCTGCTCATTTTAAGCTGTACTCTTTGTAAGACAGGCTCAGGAAGACAGAATTTGGCCCATCCTTTGCCATGCTTTATTCCTTTGTGTACTTTCAGCAACATGAACTGTGTGCTTTGTTTTTCAAATATTTTGTGTCTTAGCAAACTGTGACCTCCTCCTAAAAGTGATGTTTTAAAGAAATAGTAAAAGCATTGCTTGGTAACAACACTGTTTATTTAAATTCCAAAATACACTTGTTTTCACTTGTTCTTTTATTTCACTTAGATAATGTCTGTGATCCTAAGAGAATTTTACATCCAAGAAAAGGTTTTGGAGCTTCTCTGAACAAATCCAGTGTCTGAAATAAAGAAAGATGGATGAAGAAAAACACCAGTCCTGAATGTCTTCATACACAAAGTATGGTCTTTTAATAAAAACTTATTTTAAGGTTGTTATCTAACAGAATCTGTGGTGCAGTGGAATCTTGTTAGTAACACACATTCCTTAAGATAATGAATCTAATTTCTTTGAAAAAATAAAAAAAAAGTGCTATAGTTTTGCATTATTGAAGTCAATATGCCGTCCTCATCTCAATCTAATTCCAGTGAATTTTAGTGTTAAAGATGAATTTGATTCAGTAAATCTGCAAATACATTTCTCTGACAAGAAAAATAGTCTCTAAGTAACAAGAAGAATATTTAATATTTTCACTGGTATTTTTTAGTGCCCGCATGATGTGAGTAAAATTCCAATAGAGACTTTGTCAGTCGAACTCCTTTCACTGAGGAGTGAGACAAATACTTCTATATCTTGATACACCAGCTCACTGACTGTTACAAATTTTGTAATGCATATTTTATGATGCAGCCTGTAGTTGTTGTGACCCAAGGGCACAACCCAACACATGGCTTTGTTGAACCTCAGACAGCTGGCCTTGGTCCATCAATGCAGCTTGTCCAGACCCCTCCCCTCTTCTTCAGTTCAGAAAATTCATCTTTTCAATTCTTTTTTTTTTTGGGGGGAACCACCTTCTCCATCCAGGTGATTGTTCTTATGCACCTGTCTGGGGCAACTGCCAGAACAAACACACGCAGAGTCCCTGTTCTCCTGAGTTAGAAGTTTATTTGAATCCACAAGATGGGACTCAGGTTTCTTCATTCGGAAGGTATCTTTTTTACAGACTTGTGAATGGTCTTGTTTACTACACTAGACCTGCAGTGTGTGCAAGTCAGTGCTGCTGAGGGGGAAAGAGCTGTGATTCTGAAGTAAAAGTAACTCTTGATGGGGGTTGGAACTTCATAACCTGGCTTTACAGTCAAAGCAAATGGGAGCATATTCTGTTTTGATTAGGCTGAGTGTAATCCTCATCCCTTTCTCATCTGTCTGATGGGTTTGGTGAACATGTTGTGATTGATTGGAGACTGATTATTCTGCTTCGAATCCTCAGAGCACTCCTGTAGTATGCAAAGTGTGCTAATAATGTGATAATTATTTCAAAGTCTGTTTCCCTTTTGATGCACTCTTTTTTGCTTAACTCAGGTTCCTGTGCTTGCACTGAAGAATAATGCAGTATCTGGAGGGAATAATCCATGTGGATGTAGGCTCTAGGTGGTTGTAGGTTGATTAACTTGATTTGTGCTGATGGATCTATCTTAAATTACACCAGTGGAGGATTCAACCCCAGTTTTAAGGAGGAAAGAGGATATACTCACAGATGAGTAGTTCTTGGCAAAGCTCGCAGAAAACTTTAAAAATACATTTCTGCTTAGTTTTTAGAATAATTTTGCTAGCTACTCTGATGCTTTATAGTGTTTATAGCACTAAATAATTGTAATGCCATTGTGTTTCATACTCTTTATTTTACTGCTTATGCACCATATGGTATTGATGTGTATTATACTGCATATAACTCAATACAATAAACATAGTATTACAAAACAGAATTGCTGGATTTTTATTACAGGTAGGTTACCTACTGTGATGAAAATAATATAAAATTATAGGGAAATTATTATTCCCTTTCTTCCTAGTTTTTATTCGATAAATAACCCATGGTAAATTAGGTGCAATTGCACAAAATTTTATAGAAGCATAGATCTTGGTATAAAACAGTAAATAAGCTCTGCTAGAATTTTATGGGTTTTACACTTGTCTTTTAAAATTAGTTTATATTTGTAATGCTTTGCTTCAGAGGTTGCTTGAAGATCACTCCTGAATGTTATTGCACATTCTCAATTGTTTCTGAAGGTAATGGATTCCAAGAATCTCACTTTGCAGAACAGAACAATTTATTCTTTCTGTTATTTACTCCTATGCAGGTTTTTTTTTTTTTTGCATGTTAACCATGACACCCCAATTCCTGTCCATCAAAGACTAAATATTTAGCTAAGAGAGTAAATTCAGAGACTAAATAAATTTTATATCATTCTGATATGATCCTAAGCTTAGTGAGATGAGCTGTCCTCTGCAGAAACATACTGCATGGCTCTGATTTTGTTGACTTAATTCCAGAATGGGACCTGAGAGCCAAAAGGAGCTACTGAAACTGCATTTTTTAAGCAAACCTTTCTCTCTCAGCTGTCCTTATTGTGAGCTCCACAGCGAAGGGAAGGGAAGGAAGGCATTCCTTTCCCAAATGAATTGCAAATTCCTTAAAACCTTACACGGGGATGAAGCTTGATTGTAGCATTGCGGTTAAATACTGATGTGGGAGTGTTGGTACTTCTATTAAGTCCAGTCACTGTTTAATATAAAATGGATGATCAGTCCTGATGGTAGAGACAGTCCCACAACTCACTCCTACCCAAGTGTCTGTGCAGAGCCAAGATCACACTTGTTGGCTTTCCCTCCCTCTTTGGCAAATCCCGACCTCCTTCACAAATCTTCAGCAGAAGAGGAAAGCCCTGCTCAGCCTAGCCTACTTCTCAGCCACTAAAAAACTCTCCTAGGAGCAGGTTTGTTTTGAATTCACAGTTTCTAGGGCTGAGCTAGATAGTGTCAGTGGGCACTGTGGGACTGAAGTGTAAAGAGCTGAGCAGGCATTTGGGGTCTTCAGAGCCAAACAGGAGGCTGCACCCTAATTTTCAGTTTCAGACCTTCTGGATCTGATCCTAAAGGTTTTCCGTTTTTCACATGTGCCTCTTTTTGTAGGTCAATGACTATTCTTAAATCAATTTCTGTTATACAGGATAACATAATAAGGATAGGATGTAGAAGATGGTTGTATCTTTATATAAGCATAATGCTCTGTTTCAAATTTTCACTTATTTTGTATAAATGTTAAGACTTTATCAGACAGATGTTACAGCAAATTAAAACCTGCATGTGGTACAGAAGGAAGTAAAAGGCAGTCTGGATCAAACATATAAGGAACTGATTACATATGCTATATGTTTAGAAGTTTTATCTGAAAGAGGCAGCATGTAGAAAAATTTCTGTCAGCCTTTCACATCATCTGTTTGTCAAAGATGATTTGTCTTTTATTTAATGTTAGTTTAACTTGTCATCTCCCAACACTACATATTGTTTGTATCAGAGGACCAAAGCCTTGCTTTATAATACATTATGCAGATTCATTTGTCCTGAATGATTTTTCCAGTATGAATAACACAGACTTTGTCTTAACAGTGTTATGATTTTACAGCAGTACAAGACCAGTGGAGCTACTTCACCTGCATCATCCTCCTCTTCATTTTTATGCTAGTGTAGCACAGCTATCGGAAAGAAATCACATCTATCTACCCTAGCATTAGCGTCCTAGTCATTCTTGGTACTACAAAAGAATGCAGTGCAGGCCCCATGAAAAGTGTGCCCAAGCCAGGCTCAGACTCCCTGCAATCATTTCTATTCATCCTACTGCAACTGTGCCCCCCTGGAATTTTAAACAGAGACACTGCAGAGGCTCATTGGGAACAAGTGAAGCTGTTCAAGTGATGATTATTCTGGCAGAGCCTGAGCAAATTAGTTAATAATTAGGTGTGAAATTAATGTACACCTTCTGTTTTCCTTAGTAGATTTCCCATGTTGTTAATTTGCTTCTGCACCACCAAGGGACAAAGTACATTTAAAGAACATACGTGGCAATGAGCTAAAAGTGTCCCCAGGTAAACCTTGTTACATTTGTTATCTAAATTTTAGTATTGTATAGAGCTTTGTCTGAACTCTTTAAAATGTCTCACTCCTTATATCCTAACTAATTATAGTGCCTGTTTGAGCAAGATTTAATTGGCTGATGAGAAAAATAAAATATTGCTTTGTCTTTATGTTACATTATGCTAGATAGATACATAGTATATTATTTAATTATTCCTTATCCTGTATGTTTGCATTTCAAATGTGATATTTGAGGGTGTTTGTATAGAATGTACTAGCTAAAAATTGTGTGACATGATGTTAGACCTGCAGTGTGGTTCCTATTGTAGCAATGTGTTATTGGAGGAGTTTTATGTATTTCTGTATGTTAAGCAGGATGTTTTACTCAGAGGGAGTGTTTTGTGATTCTTTAGTATGAGAAATACATAAGTGAAGTTAAGTAGACCTGAAAGCTTCTGTAGGAGCTTGTAAATGTACGCTGCACCAAAATGCAGAATGAACATTATCGACATTTCAGAGAAATTACAGCTTTACTGTCACCCGCAGTGTAGGGTGTGGGAAGATCTCTTAGAAATCCAAGGTGATGCAAGATAAAGTTTGAATCTCTGCTCCCCTTAAGAGGTGAGGTTAGAGACATTTCGCTCTAACAGGCCGTTTTTGGGCCCTTCACTATATTTAAGGCTAGCTATGCCAAATCATTGTCTCGCTGCTTATCCTGTTAACTCAGACTGTGACTTTTGCTTTCTGTAGTCTCTCTTTTTTGACCACTCCAGTTTACTGGACAGGGATGAAAATATCTGTAGCACAAGGGAAAACATATAAGTGTGGAAGCATCTATGGGAGTAGGTAGAAGCAAATGTCTTAAGAATTTTAAGAAGCACACATGGCAGATAGGAAGATGAAAGGTTCTTTCCCTTTTTCTAGAACAGAAGAGAATGGGAAGTCCTTCTCTCATAAGCAGAAGGATGCCCACAGACCTCTTCCTAGTCTTATCTCCTGAATGAACTTGACCTGGTACAGGAGATCAGCAAGTCTTTAAGAGATTGCTTTGTTGCCTGTTCTGAATTTTGTGCTGTTCAGGTCTCACTTTAGTTGGAGGTAAGAGTACCATTTTGGTCAACTGGGAACATCGCAAGATGACATGACTTTTGACAAAGTGTAGCAGTCTTTGAAGTAGCTCATGTACAGTGTAGGTAATTTCCCAAATTGTCCTTAATGCATACGCTAAGCAAACAATCGGAACAAAATTGAGCTAACCCATCAGGTTCAGATTAGCCTTCTTGCAAGAATGTTAACAGGGGGAATTTTTGTGATGTCTAAGGCTCTTTATTGTAGTGGTATACCAAAAGGTAGCACTTTCCTTTCTTTGGATGCTATTTACCATCAAAAAATCTAGGAATAATCTGAAGAGTAAATAGTTAGGCTACTTGTAAACTGTGGTAGGAATATATGCCAACATTTCAGTTTACAAAGGATAGTATTTGCATAGAAATCCAAAGAACAGTTTACATAAAAATTTTTAAAAGGCTGATTCATCAAAAATCAGTTACAAAAATACATTAGGATTAAATAGAATCTAAATGTTATGGCTGGACTTAAGTGGCTTGATTATACTCTTAAATATCTGGCATTGAGTTTCCATAGTCCTAATAAATTGAATTTCTATTTCTTCCAAAAATTGTTTCTACTGTTTATCCCATTTGAATAAATATTAGTGCTTGGACTGGCTGGCAGGGAGAGAGAGGCAAAACTCTTCCACTGAAGTCACTGCTGGTGAAAGCTCTGAGAAGCACCTGCCATCTGGACCATGACACATGCCTGGGTGAGGAACTGTGTCCTCAGCAATAGCTAAAGCTGGTCTGCTCACCATCTCCCAGGAAGAAAAATTTTAAAGCTCTCTTAGTGCAGTCTTATGTTAAAATATTTTTAATGAAAGCTTATTGTTGTTATGGATTTCATCAGTTTTTCTGATGTGGGTATTCTGGCTTTTCCTCATCTCTTCTCACAATCTCATTCTAAGGCCACCCATTCTTCTTCATGCATTCTCGTGGAAAATCCTGAGTAACAGAGGACCATTTTTACCATGCCAATAGCTCTTAATCTTTTTGGATTATGTGTCTTTAACCACAAAGTGTTTTTCTGAGCTAAAACCTTCTCTTCAGTGTTAATTTATGAATGCAAGGAACTGTATTTTATAGGTCTGTGATTTGCATTCTTTCTTTTTCTCATTACTGGTGTACTTACCGCTTCTTGCCACCAAAGCAAAAGCTTTCCTCTTTGTCTGCTTTGCTTCTATGCTTTCAGTTTTGCTTGAATTTGCACGAGGAATAGGAAAGTGGGAGAGGTACTTGTTGAATCCTTGCAGCTCTGATCAGAGCTCCGTGAAGGGGCTGCCAACTGTGTTATTCACTTCCCTCTGCTGTCCCAGGTTCTTCTTCCTCTCTCTTCCTTGACCCAGCTTCCTTGATCATCTTTCTTCCCTTCCCTATCAGTTTCTCCACAAGGTACATAGCCCAGAGTTGGTATTCTCCTTTATGCATCCACCATTCTTGTGCCTGTCCTCCTCCCTTACTGCTATTTTTTTTTCTTTCCCCTTGTTAGGCATGGAAAGGTCAGGACCTTGTCCTCTGGGCTTTCTTGAACTTTGGGCGCTAGCCATAAGTTCATTTCACTATGGAAGAATGTCAGAGTCTATTTAAGTCAGTGGAAAGTCTCCAATAATTTCAGGGAGGTTTCGGTACTGGCTGTGAGACCATGGCTGTGTTGGTCAGAATTTCTTTCTGTAGCAGCCTTATCCAGGAATCCAGGGGAATGCCATGGCTCACCCTCATTCTCCAAAACACTTGCCCACTGTTATAGTCAGTGGTAACTATAGCAGCAGTGAGAAACTCTTTCTTGATCTGTTTCTTGAGCTATTGGAGGTATTACTTTTTCAGTGATCGCAATATTATGAATTTTTGCTCCTTTCCACAAAAAAAACCCTTTTTTTAAATAAGAAAGTGGCCAACTAATTCATGCAATCCATCTGCACTTTTTCAATGATGCCTCATGTGCCAAATCTTCCTATGGCATGCAATTTCCTTAATTTTTCGTAAAGAAAATGAGAAAATGCTTATTCTTAATTTTTACTGGTGCTTACCAAATTGTTTCTAGTTTTACTTTATCCATATCATATTGAGGTTAACATTTTTAACGAAGTATCTGTGTCTGGTTACATTGCCCTTCAGTCAACCCGATGCTAAGTTTGAGATATTCAACAATTTTAATTGTATCTTATAATTAGTCCCAACATTCTGACCATTTCTGTTACTCTTCACTGAACTTCTTAATTTAGTAATGTTTTTCTACTCCTTAAAAGTAATTTAAAAATTCTTGACCTATTAGCCAAATAGTCTATTCAAAGTTCAATATTTGACTGCTAAATTTGTGTAACAATGTGGGCATGATGTATTAATATTTTTTAATGAGCTATTGAAGAAATTACTTCACGTATCTTGGAACTCCTAATTTTCTTCTTGGCACGTATATCCTAACTATGCACACCTGAGTATTCATGAGTTCTTGGCTTAAGTTACACAAGATTTTTCCTTTGTAATTTTTTTTTTTTTTTTTGACAGTTACTTCTGACCTCAAGATGCAATTTTTCCAGCCTTTAAGACAAAATCAGAATATTCTCTGGAGACTTTGAATTTTTCTGATAATTAGAATTTCATGTGTTTTTAAATCCTTGGGGTTTATATGCTGGATCTGTGCTTTAAAGTTATGTCAAATGAAGATAGTACGAAATCTGTGCAAGTTGATCCACAAATTACATTTTGTTGGTTGATATTTATAATCCTTTCCTCTCATTTTACTGTGATTCCTCAGCTGTAGAATTATTTTTTTTTCTAATTTCTTATCCCTGCCAACTTAGATGTTCAAAGTAATTTAGTTTATTAAAAAAAATCAGCACGATCCTTCATCATGGAGAAAAAGAAGTCACAGCAACATTGATAATTTTGCTATTTTGGACAGTCAAAGAATGGTAGTGTGAGGTAGATAGGCCATTTGTTCAGTGCTGACTGTGAATTGGAGCCACCACAGAAGACAATTGTTCATGTCAAAACCAAATCCTCAAATAATTTATCAAATCTGATTTAGAATCCAAGAGAATTGTAAAGAGGATGAGACAAAGGAGATAAGAAAACATTTTGGAGAGATCTCTGATGTTATCTTGTTCAGGCAAGTAAACGGTAAATTGTCCCATCTGCTTCTAAATTTCAGGCTTGGATGGAAGTCCTGAATTACAAAAAAAAAAAAAAAAAACCAAAAACACAACAAAAAAACCCAACAAAACACTCCCCCCCCACCCCTAACCATAATAAAAGCAAACCAAACAGAAAAAAACCAGCAAAAGTAAACTGATTAAAAATGTATGTCCAAATACTAGCAAAAAGTAATAGATTGGGTCACAGAATAATAGACTAGCCTAAGTTGGAAAAGATAGGAAGTCCATCTGGTTCAAACTTCCGTGTGAAAGGGAGCCCTAGTGACGTTATCTAGCACTCTGTCCACCTACAATGATGGAGACTATCAAATAACAGGAAGTTTGTTCCAATGGCTGATTGATCTCCCTGTGAAAAATTTATTTCTTATATCAAGGTGAAACCTGTCCATGCGGAGCTGGAGCCCATTGTCCCTCATCCTCTCCATGTGGGTGTGGTCACTTGCAAAGTGATCTGTCTGCTTTGTAACTGCCCTTTAAGTACTAGAAAATTGTGATGAGGTCAACCTTGAGTCTTCTCATGACAGAAAAGGCTGAATTCCTTCCATTTTCCTTGTAAGTCAGGTTCTCCAGCAATTGAATCATCTTTGTGGCTCTGCTTTGGACTCTCTCTAGTCTTTGCATGTCTTTTTTTTAATCATGGAGTTCAAAACTGGACACAGTTTTTGAAGCACATCCTCATGTTCGCTGGCTACTACCACTGCAGATAACCTTCAGAGATGTAATTAAGAGTTAAACTCCTATTACTTTCTTGAAACTCAGCTAAATTGGCTTTTATACACTTTGCATTAGTAGTATTCTTGCAACTTTTTCTGCAAGACTCTTTATACATAGTTTGCAGGAGGATTTTGAGAAGGAGGAGTACTTACAGTTGATGCAATATTTCTTCTTTCTCCTGTTAAATTCTGATAAGCTTCTGCTGGGATGTAAATGCCCTGATACTGCCATTTTCCTTCTTTAACATGGACCACAAGAAAAGACTGTGCTAGCAAGCTGAAATATTCACAGACCATGAAACTTTGGCTGGGCTGATTCAGAAGCCAATCCAGAAGACAGTTATTCTTTCTAATGGAATCAATATGCAATGCCAAAATACACAGTTAATACTGGAATTAGCTTTATCTCCAAATCTGCTGCAGTACCCTTAAAATTTGTGTGTTTCCCTGAAGTATGATATACAGAGTATACAGAGCAAGGTGGGGAGAAGAAAATCTGAGTTCTTGTTAATTGTCTCCCAGACAGACCAGGCAATTGCAATCCCCATTTCATCATATCAAACTACATGGGTATGGGGAAGGGAAGGAAGGAAATAAAGTTATGGCAAAACTGTTTTGGGCAATAGCACATAACCTAGAAGTGTCTCAGAACTTAGCAACTAGATATATATTTCAGATCCTTCCCTTTCACTATTGCCAGGAGCCTCAGTCATTCACCAGGGCTGCAGTGCCCAGGTGCTGTATAAACACAGAAGGGGCAGTCCCTGTCAGTTTACAATCACAGAATAAAAATAATAGGAGAAAGCAACAAGCAATATGCTAAAAAGTATGTATTTTCTGAGTCAGAATTTGGAAATGTCAAATGAACTTGCAATATCAGCTTTCAGGCATCTTAGTAGGCGCTCATATACTAGGATCAGGCATATACCCCAAGCACAGGTTTTAATACACAAAGTAATGTATTTTCTAACTTTTTGGTGTTTAACTTTTCAAACCATAACTCATGTTTCTTTAACAACAGATAGTTAAAAGTATGCAAATAAATGCATCATTCTAATAATAAATGAAAATAAAGGCATTGTTGTATACTGAATTCAAATGAATTAATTATGGTCATCACTTGTCTTCTGGATAAAAAAAGCTTCCCCCACCTATGTTCATAGATTTCAGCAGCTTTGATGGGATTTTAAAAACTAAGCCTTAAATTCTGCTGACAAGCAATGGACAAAAGATCTTATGAAAGAAGTTTAATGAATTGAACTATTGAAGGTAACAACTTTAAAAGAATTTCAGTGATTAATTAAATGTTTATCTACTCTAAAGATTTCAAATCCATCTAGTAGTAGAGAAGGAAATGCAATACAATCTGTTTTACATGGAGGTTGGAACAATTTCTACCAGTTAGAGTAGTCTCCAGAATGCTGATCCCAGGGAAAACCATGGAGCAAGTCCTCTTGAAGGACATTTTGGGGCAGGTGAAGAAGGAAGTGATTGACAAGAGACAGCATGGATTTTCCAGGGAGTGATCAATCATGCCTTACCAAGCTGACAGCAGTGGATGCCATTTACCTTGACTTTAGCAAGGCTTCCAACAGAGTCTCCTACAAAATTCTTGGAACTAAGTTGAGTCATTACACTGTGGATGGGTGGACAGATAGTTGGTTAAAAAGTAGTTGGATGGTTGGACTCAAGGACAGAGAGTAATTAGAGGATTGTGTTTACCTGGAGGCTGGTGGCAGTGGAAGGCCACCAGTGGCTCTGACCTGGGACCTGTTCTGTTTGACATCACAGGAGCATCCCAGTCTGACCTCAGCACTGAGCCTTCTGTAGCAGGGCTGCAGCAAGGACCTCCCAAGCATTTTTATCATGTAGCCATTGTATACCTCTCAGTGTCTGCATTCTGTAAAGGATATGTTTAGAAATTATACATTTTTGTTTTCCTTTTAAAAGACTGTTCTTATAATGTAAGTCAATTTTTAAATTGCTTACAGTAGGCACCAGGCATGACTGAGGTCTGTTCAGGCTGAACAATATGTTACTTACACCTGAACATTTAATCTAGTGTAGCATCTAAAGAGTTCTTAAAAATGAGGATTTGATTTTAAAGGTCAGAGAAAAAGAAAGCAAAATCAAAGTAGTAGGAATAGATCTATTTACTAATAAAAGAGACTTGCTAAGTGGCAACCCTGCTTCGTAGAATTCGAACTTATTTGCCAGAATGAGCTCTGAGTCAGAAAAAAAGTCGTTGTGAAACCAGCTGAACACAAAAAGCCAAATTCAGCACTCAAATGTATTCACACAGCTATCATTTACTGGGAACGGGATTGGCTCAGAGCATGGAAATGAATAAGCCTTTGCCAAGCAAAGAAAAACTGAGACAAATTTCAGAAACCACATCATAGGAACATTTCCCCATTGTGCCTGTGGTTGTGGTCTGGTGGTCTGCTGAAGTGAGGGAGAAGAGAAAAGCATGAAATCAGACAGGAAAATGTGTCTGCAGGCACCAAGCAGCAAGAGGGCTGCAGCATAGTGGCAAGGTGCCTCACTGACTGTAACTCCTTCTTAAAAAGCTGAAACTGTATTTTAAAAAAGTTTATTAATTCTTTACAGTCATTTGAAGAATTATGGATGGTTGTGCCTTGTAAAAGTGATACTCTGCTTGTTGAATCATAGATATGTTCCTCCTGATCAGGCATTTTGCTTTACTGTACTGTTCCTCTCTCTCCACATGTGTGGCAATTGATAACTTGTGTTACAGGAAGTCAATCAATAGACCTGTTTTCACTACATTACTGAAGGTTGCTTTAAATGGTTTTATTAACAGTAAGGAAAATGAAACTAACTTGACATGAAAATATAACTTCCTGCATGATCAATTAAGAGTTGTTTAAAACATTTTGAAGATTATTGAACTGAATTAGGCTGTACAAATTTGGAGAGGCCAAAAAACCACAAAGTCTAAATTTGCCTAGATCTTCAGGACAAAACACTAAATCTAAAGCAGTTATTTATCTAATGAATGTTTGATACAGGTTTTGAGGGGACAGTGGAGAATAATTTCGAGAGAAATTCTTATTCTGTAGAATTACTAAATTACTACTAGACAAGCCAGAGTTAATTTCATTCACATCCCTACCTTTTTTTGTTTTTTTTAGGTTGCAAAATCTTTTTCTGGTATTTACAGTGGGACCAGATAGTTGTAAAAGTTTCTCTTAGTGCTCCTGAGCAGACTTACAGATAGCACTTAACAAGTGTAATGGACCTGAGGAGATGGTGCTGCAGTGTAAGGTGAGCTGCCATTTCAGTACAATCAACAGTTCTGAGCACAGTGAATTCCTTTCCTTGCTATTTTTTCAGTGGGGAAAAGCCCAGAGTCAGCAGTGTGAGTTTTAAACTGTGGAACTTCATTATTTACTCAAAGGATAAATGAAGCCATTCACAATCTAAATCCTTTGTGCTCTGTAGATGCAAGGTGTCTGCAATAGGAAGCTGGTCCCGGGAAACCAGAACAGGATCCCTGCCTACCCAGCAAGGCCTGGAGTTTTTCTCCTTTGGTGATGAGCTCTGCCTAACAAAGCGCACAGTATGGCGAACATCATACAGTCTGCATGCCAATGCCTGTGGCCACTGAAATGGCTACCAACAGAAGTCATGGGACCCACGCTAATTAGGCATGTACTGAGTAGGAGATTACCAGCAAGAGCAACAGCAGTTCTATCTAGTAATATAATGCTGTGATGGTGGCAGAAATACTTAAGAAGAAATCAGTGTTTCCATTGCTTTAGGCTTTTGCTTCAGCACAGCACCATAGTGCCTCATATTCCTAGCCCCACTGAACGTTCAGCTTGTGTCTGACTAGTACAAAGAACAGAAACCCACAGTCCACTGAAGAAAGCAAGCAGGCAGCTGTACAGGGTCCAGTGAGCCATATGAACCTCTGACAGCTCAGACAGACTGAACATTTGAGCTGGCCATAAAGTTCCCCCTTTTCCACCAAGGAGGACAGTGTTTTGCCAGTGCTGCATACTTGTTAAACACTGGCTGTACACTTTGCTATGTGTGCTGTGTCTGTGTAGGCAATTTAATGAAAAGTCACAGCATCCTCTCCTTCTCCTTTGTCTACTGATGATACATTTCTGTCCCATATTACAACTTCCAATGTAATGATACGAAAAAATTAGAAGCATGAAAAATTGATGGGGCTGTGTGTTTGCTTTAAAAACCACTGGCATATTTGGATATGTTATGTTTAATAAAATGAGATGTGAAAAAATTCTTTTTCTTTGCTGATTAAAAAAACTGCGCAGATACTGTAGTTATGGTTTGGTCTGCTCCAACAGAGATCCTTGATGGTCTTTTCTACACTTTCCTCATTTTTGCATTGTGCTTCTAGCTAAGATTTCCTTTAAATTCTGAGGTTTTGGCATTGTTTAGTGCTACTGTAACACTTGAGCAACACTCAGCCCTCACTGCACCCTGAGCATGTCTTTGGAGGGCAGAGAGAGCAAAAAATGAATTATAGCTACACAGTGATTTCTCAATGCATTTTAATACAAAACTGGATACAAAGAAAACAGAATCTATGGCTTGAGTAGCAGGAAAGAAGTGGTTGCATCAAGGGTAAAGGAAAGGCAGGGAGGCTAGATGTGTGCTTGAATTGAGAAGTTATTTCTGCCACATGGATTTTGCAGTGGTTGCTGGAGGCTTGAAACAAAACACCACCTGAATTTGGTTATTTAAAGTGCTAGTGGCAGCTCCTTTAATGCAACAAAACACACTGTGGTTCTTGTGTAAATTTTGATCATTGCGTAAGTGGCTTGACTAACTTCAGTGAGGTAGTGTATGGAAGGAGGTTCCACTAGGAGGAGAAAGGGGATGGCCATTCAGAGCTCCCTCAGAGTGCTTATTCAGAGTGACACACTTGTGAGAATGTTAAAAGGCGGAGATGTAGGTTTTCGGAAAAGATAGTTGATTTTTGGGGTGTTTTAAGTATTTTTTTGGAAACTTTGGTGGGACATGCTTTTTAGGAAATGCTGTGTATTCATGCCCCACACAGCTCCTTTGTGTCTCCTTTGCACACATCACTGCCAGACACTGCTGAAAATCTCAGGCTATCTTCTTGCATCAGTTCTAGGTGATGGGAGAAGCCTCCCAAAACTAATTAAGAGACCCACTTTAGCATCACAAGAAAGAATATCCTCTGTGAATAAAACATTGCAATTTCTCTTTGTGCACCCTTCCTCTCCCGCTAACGGCATCTGTTCTGTGAGTGTGCCAGTTTATCCTGTAGTGCTTGTCCATAACAGCAGGAAATTGAAATTTGAAATTTCTATTTAAGAAAGCTGAATAAAGAGTTTGCGTTCTTCCAGTTCAACTACTTTTGAAAATAAACCCTCAGTATAAGGATGCCAGAAAGCGCAGTAAAACCTGCAGCCTCTTGCACATTAAGAGCAGATACTTTTTGGCTGGAGTAGGAGCTAGGATTTTTGGCAGAAGGAGAGAGAAGGGCCAGCATGAAAGACCAGGAGAAAAAGAGGAAAAGGGTTGGGGAAACTACGGTGAAAGAGGTGAGTTGAAGACAGAGTCACAATGAAATTAAAGTTGGCATTAGAAATATATAATGGCATTATTTTCCCAGTAGGGCAAAGCTGTGAGCCTGCTGATGGAATAAACTCAGTGCTTAATGCCATCTGCTCTTGCTGATGGAAACAGTGTCTTGCTGGATGTAGAGGGTGGAACATTCCTGAACATGTTAATGCTATAAACTGTTCATAGATTAGCATGGTCTGTTGCTTGAATTAGAGAAGGAAACGACTCATCACAGCAACTTTACAAGAGTCCTTAATGGTCTCTTGCAGATCTACTGCATGCAAGTGAGCGACTGACCCAGCAGTGATCTGAGAACACTGAAAAATCTTATCTGCAAGCATAGATCCTGTTTGTGCCTGCAGGCAACATACTTAATTTACAGCCAAAGCTGAAAGCCCTTTGAAAGTTGGCCCTTAAGGTCATACCCTCTGTCGTAAAGTCTGTCAAGGAATTTTCCCCTACAAGATATTCCAGGAGAGTTTTGTAGTGCATGCTTGCCTTGTTTTGTTTTCTTTTTGATGTGGCAGAAACAGCAACCTTTGTGAGAGTTCATATAATCAGGTTTGCATTTTGTTTAGCCAGACTCACTGCTACTATTTTGAAAATAACTCCCAATATGTTTTATACTCCAATTCATTATCACAGTATTTGGTCATCTTTCAGCTAAAAAATAACAGCAAAGAAGTTCCTGAAGGAATTCAGAGTCCTTGGCATTTTCTTTTCTTTGGCATTTTTCTTTTTCACTCTGTGTGATTTTTAACTTTTGAGATTCTTTTGATTTGGTTTACTGATTTTTTTCTTCAGATTCCTGCAATACAGGTTGGGCGCGGCATGGATTAATACTTGTTAGTACAAAGCAGTGTGGTTCTTAGATGAAACAAGGAATCTTTTCTGTTAAAGGTTTTGCTGTATTTCCTAAAAAAAGTGAGATTAAAATACTTTCTAACTGTTTTTTTTTCTTTCACCATAACTAGATTCCTGCAGTGAGGAATGCTTTGTCTCCATACTCTCACAAACTTTGTCCTGTGCTTTTCAGCATGGCACTGCTATAAATCAGTTTTCTCCATAGTAGACATTTTACCCTATAAATGTTCGCATACACTTATCACCTCTCTTCAAAAGTGTCACACTGTTAGTATTGATTTTTTTCAATTTAATATTTTCCCATTACTTTCTCAACCTTCAAAGTTCTTTAATTTACCTATTTTAACTCTGAAAATTCACTTATTTGCATTCTTCTTGTATTATTATTAAGTATCCTGCTGGGTAAATCAGAAGTAATTTAGAACTGTAAATGTCAAACCTGATAAAGGCAAAACACTTAATTTGTTTACAGTATTTTCATTAACAAAAATTGTTCAGTGGAACTGGATTATAAACCAGCTAGTTTATACAATAGTGAAATCAGTTCTTTTAGATTATTCCAAGGGCCTAAGAATAACAAACAAGGCAAAAATTAATTCTTTAACTGAGAGGCTGCTAGATAAAAGAATAAACAAAACAAAATCAGAAAGGATTTAGTAGCATAGGGGTAAATGGATAGAAGGCATGTAGGCAAATCCAAAATTATTTGATTTCTCTCCTGGTTTTTGCTTATTATACACCACCAAGTTAGTCCATTGAAATTCATGCTCCATTTATAATATTCTAAGGATTGGTGAATCTGGCTAAAATGACATTCAAAATCTTCATAAGTACCAATGATGTAAACGGGAGCCCAGAGGAAACACAAACTGAATTGCATAGGGTGAGGACCATGTTAAGACATGGAGTCATAGAGTTCATGTTAAAGTTCCCTTCTGCCAGGCCTCCTTTGGAATGTAACTGCTTACCCCTTTTCCCTGACAGGCTGCAGGTGACAGAAGTGCTCCACTGTTCAGGGGCTCTTGCAGCAACTTGCCAGCATTTGCTTCAGCTCTGTCTACATATGGGTCATTAATTTCCATATCATCAGTGTTGAGAATGAAAGTACAATTGACAATTGATTGAAACATTCTGTTTAGTGAACTCAAAGGAATCTCACAAAGTTGTCTCTGTCCCTATCTGGGCCCTTAGCAGTGGCAGGTGGGCAAGTGTTGGATCTGTTGGCCGTGTGAAACACCCTGCTGTGTAGAACTGGGCAGTGCAAAACCATCTTACTTGGTATTTGTGAGTTTTCATTGGCAATGAGGACTATAATGTACCCTGCAGATGTAGGGAACATGATTTGGAACAACGTAAAAATAACAATGGGAAAATGATCCATCTGTTAACAAAATCCAATTTTTATCGTAGAGCAATTTGCAGGAAAATTCCTGGGTTAAGTATGGCCTTCTTTTGCTACATTACAATACATTATTGTGGGTAATTGTTTTGAAAGCTTTTGTGGGACAATAAGCATCAAACTCAGTTATCTATAAATGGCATTTAGTTTGAGGTATTCTTGGGCACACTGTGTCGTATCCAGATGTTCCAGAGCAGTGTAGGCATCCTGTTTGTCCTGTGTCACATCTGCCAGACACATGTGCATGTCTGAAATGCCCTAAGGCATCCCAAATGGCACTAAGTGTCTGTTTTAGCCTGCTGAATCAATCCTTTTGTGTTACTTTCAGGTGAGCTCAAACTGAAGCTGGGTTTAAGCCAACTAACTTAGGAACTAACTTTAGTAAAACTGAAAGGAAAGTCTTGTCAAAGGGCTGAGCATCTCCTACATTTCTATTCTATCTTTCTCACAGTCCCATGAATATCCTAAGTGCACCAAATGGCCCTAGTCACCTATAAATATAGGCAGTCTCACCATGTGCAATTCATGCAACCAGATTTTATCCTTAACATCTACTTAATTTCTGTTTAGGCTCCTACATCCTGTGTATGAAACCATACCTGTCACTGAAGTCTACCGTGTTAGTTCAGTCTATTTGCTTTTCACCAATACACTCATCCCCCTTAACTCTGAGGCACTGAATGCGGAATTTAATTACAGTGTGGGATCAGAGTGGTGAACACAGAAAATAAACAAATGAAAATGAAAGACAATCAATTTCTTCTCTTTATTTTTTAAATAAAATACAGTGGTTTATGATTTCTGATGGGAGAATCGGTTTAGCCTTGGCAGTGTCTTATTTTAACGTCCTTTTTAACAGCGAATAAAACCCCCGCTGTCCTACAAGCTTTTTCCTCCAAGTTACATCTCTGTTAGAATCTGCTATTCTTATCAGTTTCGAATTTTCCCAGGTAAACTCAAGTTAGAACCCATAGTTTTTGTTTTCCAGGAATGATTAAAAAAAAAAAAGCTCATTTTCTATATCAGGAAAATACTTCTTCGTAAGTGACAGGAAAAAGTGGCATGGATGTTTGGCATATTAGCATCTGACTGCAGTTATATTTTAAAATATAAATACACAAGGTAGAAATGTGATACTACTACAAAAACATATTTCAAAGCTGCACAGTTCAAGTCACCTTGAAGAATTCTTTACCCAGCCCCAGGAAGAGCTCCAGTTCAATGCCCATCAAAAGGGTGTGAGTTTCATAGGGGGAACACAGAACTTAGTTCCAAGCCTCTCAAAGACAAATGGAGCAAGAGCTTTAGAATGTGTCAATAGAAACAATTTTGTAATATTGTAGTGAAAAATTAGGAACTGATTTCATTCCGTGTTTTACTGAGGTAAATTTGTTACTATGGACCAATGAGCTACTCGTGCTTGATAATTGGGCACCGTAATGCTTCGGTCAAGGTCCCTGAGCTGTGACAAGGGTGGTTCACAAGAGATATTCCATAAGAATAAATCCATGTCCTGCAGATGCCAGAAGAGGTGGATCAGCAGGAAGAGTTAGTGGTGGCTGGAAGTATCAGACAAGCAGATAGATATCTCTGATATGAAACCGTAGTGCTTTGGTGGCACACCCCTTCAGTGCAGCTCCTCCTTACTAAAATTCTTGGTGTCCAGACAGAAATTTATACTCTTGATGATGGAAAATTAACATATAGACAAAGAAACTATTTGTAAAGAAATATTATCTTATCCCTCAGTTTTTCTCACCTTTTTGCTCCTAATTCATTCTCCATAACAAAGATTGCCAGCCTTTCTCAGCAAAGCAGTCTCTTGTCTTGGAAGTCATCCCACTGAAACTCTATAGGAGTTCCTGGGCAGAAGGATGTTAATCAATTCACTAAAATAATTTAGAAGAAGAACAGTGCTTGTGGAACAGTCTGCATCTCCACAACAATCATTGAGACAGCAGCATATGCAGCAATTTGACTGTGACATTAAAACCGTGCACCCTGGGCTCTCAGGCAGGTGACATTGCTAGACCGATATTGCCCAGCTTCTGACAATTTTCCAGCTTGTGCAGCTGTAGAGAACATATGGGCCTTAATGTTTCTGTGCTTAGCCAGTCTTCCTCTTGCTTTCTCTTACGTAAACTCACACAGACCACAGCCTGCCTCTACTGAGCACACTGAACATTAAAATAGCAGATTTATTTTCAGAACAAGAAAGTAATGGATTCAACTCTTAATTATTGAATAGCTGTGTTGTCTTTTAACAAATCTGAAACTACTGCCAGTTCTGTGATCTGCTTCTTTGATACTGGTAAAGATCTTATTTGTGAGTGTGTTCAGCCACATACATATAGAGTCTAAAAACCCTGAGCTAAAGCACAACTTGCTTCTTCCTGATTATATTGAACATTTTACAGATATGGAAACATTGCATTTTAGTTGACTACCACAATTTTACAAAGGTAGGTGCTACAAATTTCAGTGCTAGTTAAACAGAATTTTTACAGCAAGAGAAGGTGATATATCCTATTCTTCCAAATACGGGTTCAGTCCAATCTGTCTTTTTATTTGCACTGCAACAGATTATTAAATTATTCAAATAAATAATAGAAAAAAACTTCAACTAAAATCCCACTGAAGGGGAAAGTGCCTTGTATAAAAATGGCTTCATATTATTTTGTTCTGCATTCTGATAAATACGTAGCCATCAATATCCTTGCTTCAGTATGACAGAATTGTTCATATTAATAGCTAGCTATTTGGGTCTCAATATGAATACATATTTAAAATGTTGATAAAATTGCCATCATGTTTTTAAATGGACAGACCATGAAAAACTACATTACCCTGCAGCATTATTTAATAATTCAGCAAATTTAAATCTTGAGAATTTTAGTAATTAAACTCCAAAATGAAGCACATGCATAAACCAGCTATTTTCTCATGCCCCAATTCAAGATAGAAAGAAAATTCAAGACTTTTGGCAAATTATGCTTTGGATGGAAGAACAATATGTAACAGATATTGAATGCTAATCCTTCAATAGCCAAGCTATTTTGAAAACCACCTGAGAGGAATTCATATGCCTGTGTTTGTGTTTACAACTGGAGGAAAAGTTGAGGATAAGGCAACCAGATCCTAGGTTCACATAGAGAATAACAGCTAGGGAAAACCCTGTCTCCACATAAATGGGAGTTTTGATCTCTGAAAGTGAAAAAAAAAAAAAATTTTGAACTCATGGTACTAAGATACGGGAATAAGATATGAACCTGTTAATCGTTTTGGCAAATCACACTAGTGCACCCACCTGTGCAAAGGTCAGCCTTGGAAGCAATTACTGGTTAACGATCTGGAGCACAGGAAGGGCTAACCTACAGAAGAAATTAGATCAGGGATAACTGGAAGACTTGTGGGCCTTCAGAGTTGGGAGAAGGCATTGAGACCTGCAGACTGGAATATCATTCCATATTTAGTTATATGGTTATCTTATTCTCCTTTCACCTCGAAATAAAAGTTTGCATCTGCTTACAAGATGTCAATTATTTTGATTTTTCTAATTGGGAGTTTTAAGGCAGGCTATCCATCCCAGATACAGTAGATACAAAGTGTACCACAGAAATTTTACATTGAAAAAAGCTGACTCTCTCTTTTAATACAACCTCTTTCATAGCCATGTCTTTCTTCAATACATTGCCAAGGGTAGTATGTGTCAAATATAACCCTGGCTGACAAAAAGAGAATATTTTCCAAAAAAGGTGACCAAATGAGCTAAAATAAGATCTAGAAAAACCATTAAAGATGCAGCATTGCATATGTGCACTCCACAACTTTTTTTGAATTTTTAAGAAAATTCATAATGGAGCTACACTTCTTATTGAGTATATCCAAACATTAAATTTCACATAAATGAGACACTTTTAGAAATTATATTTCAAAGTAAGCCCTTACAACTGAGATAATTCCCATTTCCTACATTTATCCATTGTTTGCTCCTCCTGAGCCATGATTTAAAGTCTAAGTTATTTCAGTACTAAATCTGATTTTGACAACTTTGTTAATCCAGGAAAGTTCTTAAAACTGAGCAGAGCACGCTGCTTATTATGAAAGCAAATATAAAACAAGGTAAAAAGACAAACAAACACCCAAACTGAAAAGGCAAATTGAAAATCTATGTCAGTGTAATGATCACAGTAAAGCAAATGCCTCAATGTGGTTGTTTAAAGAACAAATCAGATTACATATATAGAAGTATAACCCATATCAAAGCATTAATCATATCACTATCTCTTTTGTACCATTAATATTTTGTACAGACCCACGTGCATTTTTCTTCCATAAAAAACCCTTACACTTGTGAAGGATGCACCACTGTTAAGAGCAACTCCATGTTGAGAGTTCCTTCCAGTTACTGGAAATTATCAAATATATTTTCTAAAGAGAGTTTACTAGAAATGTCTGTAGCAAGATTGAATAAGTTTGTGCATACTCATCACGCAGTGCATGGCTTTCAATACGGAGTTTTCGTCTCTATGTGATATGTTTCTTTTTCAGATTGTTTCATCTTCTTTGATTTGATGTTTAAAAATCACTCATGCCTGTGGTGATATCTCTTTGTACTGTTCACTTCACTGAGATTGATCTTCACAGCCTTCAAAGAGGACACAAAAAGTGTCATCTTTGATTTTCCTATATGTCAGCTCTCCCCAATACACTGAAGGAGAAGACCCCAATTGTTGAAATGCAAAATCAGAAGACTTAGAGCTGGAAATAGCTTTCATTATGTCCTATCACCTATGGTTTTGCTGTATCAGAGCTGTTGTCTTTTGAGGGTTTGTGTCCGAGTTAGTTATAAACAACTCAGGCCATACAAAGACTGAGAACGAAAGGAAGTTTCCATTCCCTGGCAGTTGGAAAATATTTTCCTTCATTCAAGAGCATCTTTCTACCTTTTATTTTCATATTTTGTATTTTCTCACCTTCCCTGGGCCAAACCAAATAATCAGGCAAACAAGAGAATCACAGACTTTACCATTATCCTCATTTCTATTTGTATTACTGACTTGGAGTTTAGATTGCACTGTTCTGTCTACTATTTCCTGCTGTTGTTTACATATCCTTCAGAACAGTCATACAGGATAAGCCTTATTATCAGTGATTTTTGCTGAAAATCAAATATCAGAAACAAATTAATATGGGTGTGTACATGTCTTTTTTTTAGGGGTGAACAAGCGGAGTACACATGTTCTGGAAGGTCCTTTGTGGGTATAAGAAGTCAATCAATATAGCAACCACAATTGTAGTGTACAAATAACTCATGTTGGAAATAAGAGTTAGAATATGTGTCACAGGAACATTCCCGAGACTTTCCTAAAATACATTAATGTAAATATTTAAATGGATCGTTTTGAGCGATGGATACTTTTGTAATTATCAAACTGTGCCTGGAAATATGTAAATATGGAAAATGTCTAAATTAATTAGATATTCTATTTACTATGGTGATAATTTACTATTGCATGACTTCTACAACAACTTAAGACTAATGGAAGTCTTAACTTTTTGATGGAATTCTTGACTTTTTGTTAATTTATTTACCCCAACATTAACTTGTATCTACAGCACAAGTGGAGGGCCTCCTGTGCTTTGGATATCCTACAAAGAGCAATAAGAAAGCACTTGAACTCCTGCTGCTTACAATCACCAGTGACTCCACATATTACCTGAGGTTATTTACCTTACAGAGCTTGTTTTGGTTTTTTCTCCCAAGCCCATACAGTGGCCTTTCTAGAAGTGACAACAACATCAGCATCAGATGGGAACATGTCCTCAAGTATCATTACTAGTTGACACTTTTTTCTATTAACTTATTGTAAAGGCATTTCAATGCTTCTAGAGATAATTAGATCTCAAGCGATCTAAGTACTCTTTTTTTTTACTGCAGGTAAACATAATCTCCAGAGAAAAACACTAAGGATTCACATACAGTCTCTAAAATTGAAATTGTTGTTAAAACAATTGCTCTAACATGTTTCCCAGATGGAATTGACCAAATCAATTACAAGTAATCACTCACTTCATGTGCAGCTGACTGACACTTTTAATGAAAAATGTCTGTGTTATATGTTTATTGACAAAAGTATGCAACATATTGTTCCCAGAAGAACCAGAACATTTTAATAGAGTAATATGAATGTCAGAAAAGAACAAAGAAGACAATTAATGACAATTAATTAGTTGTACAAATAGACCTTGAAAATCCTGGGGTACTAGTCAAATCACTACACCATGTAAATTGTAAATGTGTCCTGGGGTGCATCAGGCACAGCATTGCCAGCCAGGCAAAGGAGGGGATTCTCCCATGCTTCTCTACACTGGGGCGGCCTCACCTCGAGTCCTGGGGGCAGTTTTGGGTGCCACAATATAAAAAAAGTGGCTGACCATTAGAGAGCATCCTTGAGGGGAAACCGTATGAGGAGTGGCTGAGGTCACTTGGTCTGTTCAGCCTGGAGAAAAGACTGAAAGGAGACCTCATTGCAGTTACAACTTCCTCGTGAGGGAAAGAGGAAGGGCAGGCACTGATCTCTTCTCTGTGGTAACCAGTGACAGGACTGAAGAGAATGGGTTCAAGTTGTGTCAGGGAAGGCTTAGGTTGGACATTAGAAAATGGTTCTTCACCCAGAGGGTGGTTGGGCACTGGAACAGCCTCCCCAGGCAAGTGGTCACAACACCTCACAGAGCTCAAGAAGTGTTTGGACAATGCTCTCTGGCACATGGTGTGACACTTGGGGTTGGTGCTGTTCAGGGTTGGGAGTTGGACTTGATGATCCTTGAGGGTCCTTTCCAACTCATCTTATTCTGTGATTTGTGACATGCAGAAATCCTGGTACACGAGTTAAAAACAAGACTAACTTTCTGAGATGTAGTTTCTTTGTTGAAAGCTGATTGATTTTGTAGATGATCCAAGCTGATAGATAGCAAAGCAGGCATTCCATCAACTTTTCTTTTACTGGAAAAACAGAATGAAACAAAATATCGTTGATCAGTTTGTCAAAGTCTGAAAATGTTATGAAAAGTTTATATTATAGACCATGATATAAAAGACTTTGAAATGTATTTCAAGAATCATTACTTTCAGATGGAAACCCTTCAGAACTCAGTCATTTGTAATTCTCAGATTCCTGAACTAAGAGAAGAACGGCTGTAGTGAACCAAGACTCCTGATATCTGAGTGAAACTTTTTTTAGCATTCAGTCAATCCATGCATTCCTGAACTGAACAAAAAAAAAAAAAAAAGTGTATTCTTTAATATATATATTTTAGAAGTGTGTATGCATGTGTGTGTGTACATAAGGATACATATAGGCTGCTGAAGGTATCAGGAATCAATGACACAGAAAGGCTGTGCAGTGCCTTTCTGATAAGGAAGCGAGATCCCATGGAGGGGAATCGCTGCTTCCACCGGTCTACAGCCTTCCTTTGGCCTCTAACCTGCCTCGCTCCCGCCCATCCCTGATCCAGCGCCCTTACCGCCTGTCCCTGACCCAGCCGCGCTCCCCTATCTCGCACCGCCCCCTGGCGGGAGCTGCGGGAAACGCGGACGTCCTGCCTGGCCCCGGGTCCCCCCGGCCAAACTTCTGCCTCCTTCTTGTTCAAAAGCTTAGTTTCGCATGAAGTAAAAATTTCTATCTTTAAATTATGTAATATCATAACATAGACATAGATAAAACTTTTTAAGATTTAAAAAAAAGTCTTTATTTTGATCGTTTCACTGTGGTTTTATGTATTCTTTTTTCCTAAGTATAGAGCTTCTTTTCTATTTAGATGTAGGGCAAATCTGAATGGGGACAATATGAAAATTCGTATGTTATGTCCATCAATGTCTTCGAGGTTAATTTACTGTGTTGGCAGATTATACTTCTTTCTAGCCACCAAAACTTCAAACCCTGGTTAGGATTGTGATGTCAAAACAGTCCTTTGGGCTTTTTGCCCAGCAGCAGTTATTCTTCTTGGCACAATGTGAAAATTGTGTCTAATATCTCTCTGCAACCTTGGTTTGCAGAGCTGCTTAGAAATGTGAGCTTGTCGTAAAACTGGTAATTAACAGGGACAGAAAGAAAGATTACGCCTCAGCGTAACATTTGGAATTAAGTCAAAGTTTTTTTTTTTTTAAAGACACACAATGTTTCTGGTGCTGGATTATGTTTTAGGTCTTTCTGTCCTGCTGTAATAGCCTGGAAGCTCCAAGTCAGCAACTGCCATGTCTGGAGGCACCTCATTTTCTGAGACGTCATTAATTGCTTCCTGCTGTGACTGCTGAGGGGCATGCTGGTCTTGAGAGCATGAAGCTGCTTGGTGCCTCAGTCTGTGTAAGGAAAGCATCTTTCTAAGCGAAAACAGGAATTTGAATAGGTTGTGTTTGTGGTGATCATCAGTGTGGCCACACTGACCAGTCCTGCGGTGTAAGGATCCCTTTTATGGATTTGATCTGCAAAGATCCTCGCTATGCTTCTTTCCTGAATATCTTTAGTATCTTCAAGGAAAAAAAAAAGGCAATGATGCTATAATTTTTGTTCATACTTTTGTTGCTTTTGTTTTCATCCCTAAGTTGAATACACTGGCAACCAATCATAGTTTTATGGGAATAAACCTTCCTTGGGACAATTTATTGCACAAAAAAGCTATATGCTTTTCCTAGCTCTCAGGAGTTTACAAAGCAGCCAAAAGATGTTTCTCACATTTTTAAGTGTGTATTATTGCCTTAATGTGCTTCCCTAGATTTCATGAGTATTCAGAATAATTACATGCAATAAATACTCAATTCCCAGTTGCCTGTCTTATAATAAATCTGCACATATCTACACCAGCAGGGCAAAACACTTATTTTAAAACTCATGGTGAGTTGTTACAGCAGAGACCAGTGGTAGCACTGAGCTGTTTTATGGAGGTATATATAGCACCAGGGGTCCCAACACATGCACTTCTCAGATACAGTCTGTGGGTCAAGCAGATTGCATATCAAGGACTTTTACAATTTCACACTGAGACTTCTACATTTCCATTTCAAAGGCTGGTAGAGACCCTGTTTGTTGTTGATGTAGAATTCCTTCTTGAAATCAAATGGTATTGAGGGCAGGGAGCAAAAGTTGAATAAGTAACGAAGAGCTATTTATGTCCCATGGAAAAACAAAAAATTTGTGCAAGTGCATCAGTATCACTTCACTCTACATGATTTCATAAAAGGATCTATGTTTTATATAGTCATTCATGAAGTAATCCAGAGATTTTACTTCTGTTTTAGCATTTAACTTCTAGTTTATAGTATGTGTTTCCCTGTCCTGTACCAAAGATTCGCCCTCATTTTCTGGCTTTCTTGGCTAATCAGCAGGATCTTCCTGTATCAGCAAACATTTTCAGCAGTATCTTCTACAGATATCAGCTTACCTGGCTTCATACCCATGGCTACTTTCCAGGTTTAAGAATAAGAATTTACTCAGAGGAGTATAAACAGTGAATAAAGAAGTTCATCCAAATAAAGAAGTTCAACCAAAATGTGGTAGTCACTCACAATTTCCACAGAAGAGTGTGCAGTGGGTGGCCAAAAGGGTTCTCAGACTCATCTACTTTATCTACTTGTGCTGTGATCATCTGAAATTGACAGAAATAAATGTACTTTCTTTAACACGGTGTTACGAATACTTATCCCATCTTTAGGGCTATTTTTGAAAAAGATGTTAAAAAAAAAAAAGTATTTTTTTCTGAATTATTTCTCAGGTTGTTGAACTTTTCAATTCTTTTTCATAAAATCATGGAATGGTTTGGGTTGGAAGGGACCATAAAAATCATCTAATTCCAACCTCATAGAATTATTAAGGTTGGAAGAGACCTTTATTGAGTCCAACCATAAATACAGCACTGGCAAGCCCACTGCTAAACCATAGCCCTAGGTGCCATATTTTTGCAAAATTATGCAGCTTTCTAAACAGGAACAAAGGATGCATCGATTTTCCTTCAGTTGTCCTCAGTTTTTATAGTTAGAGCAGTGCCTTTGAAAGCTAAATATAATTGTTTTGAACTTTACTCAAGCCTCAGCAAGGCTTGCAAGCAAGTTTACCACTTTGGGACCAAGTGTTCCGATCACTAAATAATTAGCAAAAATCTCAGCAGCAGCAGAAGCAGAATCACAAGCAGCCTCATCCAGGAAGAACAGGATGATGTGAGGAACCCCACATGGCAGCTCATCCTGGGCTGCTTCATATAATATGGGGCGAAACGGGGCCTCTCTGGGGAGGGCGGTGGGAGCACCTCCAGTATTTTGGGGTTTCTGGCCAGAGCAAGGATGGGAAGGGGCTCTGGGCAGCACAGTGTGGGGTGGCTGTGAGCGTGTTGAGCACCGCAGGTGCTTCCTGAGCTCTGCAGGAATCCGTGCTTTTCCAGAGTTTGGTAATCACTGAAGAAAGGCTGCTGGACCAGACACTGTGTGCCTCAGTTCTCCATGTCTGTACTAGGACCTAAATTCTGTATTCATTCTCATCCTCACCGCTAACACTAAGTAACCCTTAAAATGCAATTATATAAGGACTTTTTTTTTTCATAGGAAATAACATCTTACAGGCATTGTCTACCATTTTAGGCAGAATAATTTGCCAGATATAACCTTGGTTGTGAAAATACTGATTTAATTCTTACATTCCATCTTCTAAAAACATCTTGTACATATGGAAAAGTCTGAGATTATTAGTACCCATTTGGGGTTTTATTGTGATCAAGTGTGCAAGAACTACGCTTCTGGATTATACACCAGTGTCAATTTTCAGGGCAGGTAATTGAGAGTTGTTTATTTTGAATGCAGCCTCAGAAAGTTGTAAAGCTGCTGGGTTTTACTATTCGAATTTGACATGTAAAAGATTACCCTTAGTTTAATGCTCAGTACATTACAACTAATTTTTCTCACATTATTGAACATGCTTTTAGCGTGCTTTTGATACGATGTACTTTGTATTAAAATTTAATTGCTAAAAGCTATTTTTATCTATTATGTGATGTTTTCCCTTATGCACCTATGTTCATGTTTGCTGAACAGTGCTGGCTATAAATAATGAGCAGTTCCCAGCCTAAATTGTGAAGTCAGGGATTCTTAAGTTCTTTATGCATCATTTGTACGTGTCATTAAATTACTGATACACTGTGTAACCTGACTACATTCCTGTTTTTCAGTACAGTTAATCTAAAAATTTCTGAGAAAGTAAATAAATGAATGAACACATATTTAAATTCAAAGCAGATTTCTGGACTTGATGTTTTTTACTGCCTAAGAAAATGACTCATGGATTATACTAGAAGATCCCCTTCTGGGAAAATTTCATAACAGAAACTGCTAATTCCAGTAGATTAATTTTCCAGTTGTTTTCCCAAAGCTTTTCTTATGGGAACCCCTTAATTAGTAGTACATTTTAAATCAATTTGTGTTTTTACCAGCAGTCAACCCTATTAATAATTTTTACTTGCTTTTATGTAGAATTTCTTGACGTTTAGTTCTTTGCAGACCCTTTCATGTCTACAACACCGTTAATCCTGCAGGCTGCCAAAAGAAAGAAGCAATTATGCTCCTCAAGTGATTCTGGCCAACATATATGCAGCTGTACAGCAAATGGCAACAAAGTGGTATAGGGGAAATGAGTGTGAAACTTCAAAATGTTCATGTCCTCAAACACCCCTGTGGCGCTATCAAGAAACCCAGTGAGTGCACCTCTGCCTTTCAGCCAGGAACATCTCACTCTCTCTGCCTCTGTTTTCCAGAAATTTTTTGAAATAGTGTACTTCAGGCCCATTCTCTTAGTTGACATTAAATTTCTCTTTTCTGCAGGCAAAACCCCTCTTAAAGTGAGAAGAAAGATAAACCTCTGTTTCTTTGGCAGTCGCGTGGAGAGAAGACTAAAATGACCAGCACAGGCTGTCTGCAGGTGAGTGAGCAGAGTCACTCAGTGAAATGTGAATGAACCCACATGTCAATCTAAAAATAATTGTATCTACAGGAAAAGGCTTCCCAAAAGCATTCTCTAATCTTGTGAAGAATAAAAAACCCCCAAACAGTTAAATTTATAATGTGATTAAACACATTTTATTCAAATGCATGACATAATAAGAGAGCTTATAAATAATTTATTCTAGTTTCTTTCTATGTAGGAATTGATCTAAAACAGGGACTTTTTTTCTAAATATCAATGTGTAGACTGACAATAAAAAAAGTTCATTTTGATGTTCTAGATAAAAAGCCCTTTTAGTTAGACTTCAATGCTTATTTAAATATTGAGCAGCTCAGTTTAATTCACTGTAACCAATGATATTGCCTAGCTAAATGAAAAAATATTGTTCTGTTAGTAAAACACAGTGCCTCACATTAGTAAATTTACTCAAATGGTGATTGAATCTGGAATTATTTAAATAAGATCAAAACAAAACTTGAGGATGTTCTGAGAACAGGATTGAAAAGGAACCGTTTCTTGAGGGGAAGGGAGCTCACCCATTTCCTCTTTGCTCTTCTGAAAGTAGCCAAACTTTCTGTCCCTCAGTTCAGCCACATGTGGAAAACTCATCAATCTCTACAAGGCTTCTAAGATTTCCACAGAAAGCCAGTTGCTGTTTGTAAATCCTGGATAAAAAGTATTAGAATTATGTCAAAACAGCTCACTTATTGTAAATATCCAAAGCACAATGATTATTGCACAGCTGATTTTTTTTTTTTTGCTTGGTAATAATTTTTTTTTTTCCATCAATAAAGGTACAAAAGTATTTTCCGCTGGGTAGTAATTTTGGGGAGTTGCTTACTCTGGTTTTCTTTCATTTGTAAAGATTGCTATTTTGTAGTTTGGTTGTACAACCTTTATTTATATTGCTGGATAATACTTTATGTGTGCAGATTTATTGCCTTCTGTGAGATTACCCATAAGACTAAGTAGCAGACAATGTCCATACATATTCTGAAACTTTCTTTCATTTCATTGTTAATATATTCAGTCATTTCCAGACCTCCTGAAGAATTTAAAGACAGTTGTGAAAGGCAATGTTACTTTCACTCTGTGTTACTCTATGGTTTGAAAACATGAAATGGCCATATTTGTTTTAAAAATCTCCCATCCTTTGGGACCAAAGGACTTGGAATCCCCACCACCATCAATATAGAGAAACAAAAGCTTGCAAAATATTGTAAGACCATCTCAGTGCTGGATTTTTGAATGTGAAATGAAAAAGAAAAGATTACCTGGCATTCGAGATCCAATATAATTCATGTTTATTTTCACTGTGTACAGAAGGTGGAGCCAAATTCATAAGGATCTGTGAACTAATACTTCAATCTTTGTTTGAATACTTTTCTAGTGTCTTTCTTGAGGGGCAACTAGTTCAGAGGACATATTGATTGGAATCAGTTACAATGTTGGGATAAATCCTTTTCACACCAACTTTTCTGGTGTTTAAGCTGTCTGTAATGAGGTTTAGAAGTTTCTTGGCACAGCTGAAGAGCATCTGAGCCTTCATGTATTATCCTTCTCCCTTTCTCCATCAGTGATACAGGAGTGAATGCATATTTCTAAATGTATCATGTGAAAGGAAGCAAGCTGAGTATCTCTGTGAAGTTGTGGTGAGACCTTAGTGGTATGAAGTGGCAAGCACCGACCAGCACAAAGAACCGAAAGGAAACAATCATCCCAAGCTTTGAACACTTTATTTTCCTCCTCTGTGATCCTCATAAATTTTAAGAGGAAATTCCTGCTTAGTTGTTTGCACTGCTAGCTGATATTCCAAAATGCAACTAGAGAAAAAATCAGAGTAATCTGGGGATTAAAGGATGGACCCTGACATCAAGAAATTTTGCTTCTAATTCTGGTTGAGCCATTATCTGTCTATGACTCAGAAGAGCTGCTGATATTCTCCATGATGAGCTTTCCAAGTGCGTAAAAGAAGTTACTATAACGTAACTTCTTCTATGATAATATTTATAAAACACTCTGAGATTGTAGACAGATGACTGTACAACAGTGCAATATATTTCTGGAGAATGGTCACCATTCTCTAGGGTGGGCTCTGATGCAATGGCATCTGTCATAGAGAACTCCCCACTTTCATTTTAAGTGCTTCAGTCTTGATGTTTTATTCCAGCAGGGTGTCTTTTAAAACAGCTATTATTTTCTTTCACAGGCAGAAAGAGTAGAATCTATTTTATGCTGACTAAACATCCTTTTTCCCTGGGGGAAAATTCTAGCTGTGAATTAAATGAATCTGAGAGGCTAGTTTCAACAAGGAATGGCAAGTGAACTCACTAAGTGACAGTCTTGTGATTATCCTCTTTTTATTATTTTAATCCTTAAAATGATCAGAAAATGTTCTTATAGGCTATGCGCTGTGCCACCCAGGTGGGACCAGGCACCGCCCTGAAGGATGAGAATTGCCTTTAATTGTCTGTTTTGAACAAGCAATGACCCTTTGCAACTTGGGGGTGGATACGGCTGTGTTTCGCACTCAGGGGTGCGCTGGGTGCATCAGTGGGCTCCAACCCAGTCACCCCAGCTGAAAGAATGTGCAAGCACTGTGGTCAGCTACTTCAAAGCTGAGTTGTATTTCTACATGACGTAAATTCCTTAAACAAGCAAAAAAAAAAAACCCACTGGGTGCTTAAAAAAAAAAAAGCATTAGTCTGCACATTTATGTGCTTAGGTAATCATGAAATACCACATTATTGTTCCTTGGATGTTCTGAAAAGCTTTACCTCCATAGGGCATGAAACAGGGCCACGCATTATTCACAAGTCTGTCTGTAAAGCCAAATGTGTGAGAAGGGACATCAGTGAAAACCTGCCGAAGCTTGTGTGCTATCCAGGGATGTGGGTGACTGCACAGCTGCCTTGAAAGCATCCAAGAAAATCTGCACTGCCTGTGTATGTTAATCTCCATTCACCGTATATGCAGCTCATTTTACTCGGTCTGTGGATTCCTCTCCCAAATTGCACAGGATGAGGACAGTGCTGTGCATGGGAGTACTGGGAAGTGAATTTTTCAAGCAAATTGAAAACAAGTGAAGGCATGTGATTGGTTTTAAGAGCTCCACAAACTACAGGCATGCTTAACTGGAAGTAGACCATGAACCCCACTGCTATCCATGGGAGATTTGGTAATGGTCAAAGGACTGGATAGCCTTCCAAATGAAACATTCATTACAGCTTTCCTAGTGAATCCGGTTGCTCAAATATTATTGGGAGATTATCTGGAGGAAATATGAGGAAAAAAGGTTTTTTATAAAATGCTGCACTTGTGTTCAGGTAATAAATACAAAGAAAACAGTGGACTGAGTTCTGTATTAACCATGAATATGTGCCAAAAGCTGGAAATACTAAATAATCCAAATTTTTGTTCCCTTTGGTAAGTCTGTATAGAAAAGCAGCAACTGTGGGCTCTGAACAATTTCACTGATTTAGCTGATGATTCAGCAGAGAGTAGACAGAAGCACTGTGGAAGTCACCCTGAGGTTCAGCCCCAGAGATGCACTTGGCAGAGTCTGGGCTCCAGCATTGCACCTGGGTCGTGGTTCAACTGTGCCCTTACAGATTGTGCTGCAGCCTGCCAAAACAAAGGCAAACAGGTTCTGGAGTCCCTGCACTGCCAAGACAGTGCTGTTTGCTCCAAAATGCAAAATTTCAATGGATGGCAAGAGAGTTCCCAGAGAGTTCGAGGCCCCAGAATGTTCATTTCTTACATGTGAAAAGAATCTACAATAGAATACAAAATAAAGTCTTCTACAATGCAAGGCTTCAAACCTAACTGTGATCTTCTTACCCATCTCTTAGTCCATAATTATGAACAGATTTGCAAATATCTCGGATCTGACACCCCCATGCTTTCCCATGGAACACAGTTTCAGCTGAAGAGGGGTTGTGTGTGATGACATTTGCTCCATCTGAAACAATGGTTTCCGTTGCGAGGCAAATGAATGTGAGGTTTTCTTGTAACCCTGTGAAATGGTAGATCACTGCATCACCTGAAGCTGAATATCTTCTGGTAATAGGTTATAAAATGTGATCGTGGAGACATTTCCAAACTCTAAGAGACCTTTCCAAATAATTCTTATTGGGACAAATAACAATCCTTCCTAATTCTACACAGTATCGTGGTGGAGACTTGTAAAATTTTCCCTTTTGCATGTAGATAATGCCGTAGCAAAACCAAGTCCTATGCTTAATATGGCTGCAAAACTATTCTTCCCTTGTTACTAACGTACATGTTTTAGTTTTCCAAACTGGATTTTAAGATTGCTGGGCTTCTCACAAATACTTTTTGGTTTTTTTTTTTTTNTGTTTTAGTTTTCCAAACTGGATTTTAAGATTGCTGGGCTTCTCACAAATACTTTTTGGTTTTTTTTTTTTTAACTTAAGTGGAGAAATACTTCAACCTTCCTTCAAAACCATAATGTTTGAAAAATCACAAAGCCTGTACTGGAAGATAATGGGAAAATGCAAGATCAGGCAAGCTGGACCCTGTGATCTTGTGATCTTGCCAGCTTTGACAGGGAATGATAGCTTTGTATTCTTGCATGTTATAATTCAAGGGTTTATTCCCATAATTCTGCTTTCCTAAGGGGCAATTTTTTCAGCACCAGCATATATAACATCCCAAATGTCCTCAATGTCTCAGCATTGACACACGTAGTTACGTTGACAGGGTTTTATACTTTGCTCCAGAATAACCAGTGTTTTACAGACAGTAGCAGGAGCTCTATGCGTACCCTGCTCACTGTCTATACCACAGTCATGAAGACAGTGAAGTGCTGTGGTTTGTATATTACAATTTATCCATTCTCAAGAAGAAGGGCCCCCAGCCTGTGAGGCACAAGGCTACATTTCTCCCTTAATGTGACGAGAAAAGGCAACCTGAAAACTACTTTCAGAAAACAAAGTTTCTTTCTGTCATATGGCTTGGACAACTTTAAAAACAATAGGAAGAAAAAAAAAAAGTCAAAACTAACAGCCACTGTCAAAGGAAACAGAGGAAACTAAGCAAAGCAGTTGTCTCCATCTGCATCTGGAAGAAGGGGAGTGGAAGGTGTGCACTGTAGTGTAGTAGCTCTGTTTGTCAAACAGGAGGCAGTGTGGGCTGCTATTAACTGCTCCAGAGCAAGAACCAGGATGGGTGTGTTTAGTTCCTAGCTTCAGAGCTCCCTGCTGGGTATATTTCTACAAAGATTTTGTCTTACTTGTCTTCTCTGGAGAGTTCTGGGTGAAAAGCAGTAGGGAAGAGCTGTGAAAAATAAGCAGTAATATCTAGGTTGTGTTGCAGAATGTAATTTTCATTATTTCAAAAAGAAACTGTAAAGAGGACCCTTATCTAGGAATCTCTCCGTGACCATTACTGGACTTCTCTCCTTCAAAGAGCAAAAAATACTTATCCACGCTACTGAGCCCAGAAATAGCTCTTGAGAATAACATGAGTTGAAACCCCAATGAGCCTGGTACCGCCCCAAATGTGAAACTTCATGGAGAGCTATCTGACCAGGAACACTTCTAGAGAAGCTCTTAAGAAGTCCCACAGAGCAGCTAATACCCCATGACATGAACAAGGACAAGACCAATTCCTGATGGTGTTTGAACTCCATGTGTGAGGAGCTTATTAAATAATAAATTAATCTCTGTTCTACAGACAAGGCATTTTTCAAGGAGAATTTAACCAGCGTCTAGGCAGGAGCAAAGCCAACCTAGTTTCGTTTCAATTGTATAGATCCGTTTTGAAGCATGCTTTTATTCTGTATAATGTGTTCAAAAATTATCAAGAACATTTCTTCTCACTATTGAAGCCTGATTCTCTGTACTATGCTTTATTTTCTGAAGTTTCCTGGAAAGAGTTTCCTGGAATGTGAGATCATGTCTTCATTTCTCCCGTGGGATGAACACATGCACACACAAATAATAGTAAAAAAATGTGTGATGTGTATCTACTGTGGAAACAAACACGCTGCTCCTGGTGTGTACTTTCATGTGTGCACGTAAAGGAAATTGACCTCAGTAAACAAGGCTGTGTTCACAACAAAAAAGTAGAGAAGGCTTGGGAGGGCTTCCTCTCCTGAGTGATGCCTAGGAGACAGCAGCCCCAGCATCCAGAAGGTCCACGCTGGTTACCTATTGATCTCTTTCATTGCATTTCTCCCTTTCCCTGCAGTGAAACTCCTGGTGCACACCAGAGAGTCAACTTGCCTCATCTGTCTCAGGAGAGCCCAGGTCCGGTCACCGTGCCACCCAGGTGCCCCAGGGACCGGGGGGTGCGGGGCGGCTGCTGACTGCCCGTGTATTTTTTTGTTACATCAGCAAGAGCGGACTTCAATGCTCTCTGTTTTTCGGCGGGCTGGTTTTCGCTGCGCCTTCAATCCTCCCCCTTCTCCTCCCCCCTGCTTCGTGCTCTTCGCCCGCAGAGCCCCTCCTCCTGGGCTGCCTCCCCTCCCTCTCCCCTCCTCTCGCACAGTCAGAGGCTTCAAAACTTCTTATAAGCTCTCCCTGTTCCAAGTTAGAAAAAAACTTTTACGAGGTATCAGCAGTTTTCTTTTATTAGTGGGGAAGAAAGGATGAAAAATACAAAACAGCAGTAGACTTTTAAAGTTTAAATAGACAGGTCTGAGTGCGCTCTTCCATTTTAGTTTAACCCTCCAAAGAAGTACTCTGATCCATTTTCACTGCTGATCAGCAAGGGTAAGTTGAAAGTTTTCCTTTTTCATCATTTTGTGTATCCCTTTTTCTTTTCTGAAAACGCTTCTTTTCTTTTTTCTTTTTTTTCCCCCCCACCCTAAGCATTCTGTGGTATTGCGTTGAGAGTTGAACTTGTTTAAAAACACACATCTCTAAACAGAGTAGATTCTCTTAAAGTGCTAAGTTCCAGCTTGGAGGAATTCTTTGCTTCGTTTTGTCATATTTCTATACATTTCCAGAAGTGCTGCACTTTTACAACTTGTAACCTCGTTCTGCAGCGAAGTTATGAGTGCCGGGCTGAGCTGCAGACTTGTTGCTGCAACAAGCGATCGCTCCCCTCCGCTGCTCTCGGACTAACTCAGCTCCTTTAAAGAGAAAGCCGAGGTGTGCTTCGCTGTCCTCTGTTGTACCAAAATTGCATCAGAAGTTGGTAACAGGGAGACCTTGCCCTGAATGCGTCCCATTCCTTCCCCACACGTTTTGCTTTCATATGGAAATCCTGATTGATGCCTGATATCTTGAGCAGAGCAAGGTTCTTAATTAGATGCCTTATTAAATGCTGCAGCTTCTGAAGTGGTGACTTTCACGTGGTCTTCCTGATAAGTTTTTTTCCCCTTTTCTTTTAAAATAGATGTGATAAAATCCAGACATGGGTTATGGATTTTTAAGCTGGTTTGTATATAGTTACTCTGTTTTAGCAACCTCAGTGAGGGATTTTAGCGAAGGAATGTGGGATATCATGATATGCCTTACCACGTTGGCAATGTCTGTGAAAGCCTTGGGTAGATATAAATGAAAGTTGTCTAGGAAGGACTGTGCATAATCCCTATATGACACAGTCCTTGTATGTTACCTTGAAGACCTAATTGCCAAAATGCAGAGGAAAAAATACTTGAGCAGCATCTCTTGGAGAACTAAAAACCTTTTCATGTTGCGAGACTTGGAGTGATTCCTTGTAGCAGTTGTTGCCTGCTGCTCGCCAGTAGTCAAAAAGCAGCACGAGGAAGGAGAAAAAAGAGCCTTCAGCTGAAAGACAGACGAAGCACTGCGTCTATCTTATCGAGTAACACATGAACAAGAATATTGTGTGCTTATAAGTGTCCTCACATTTTGCCTTGAGATAACCAGCAAGCCTCATGAAGCAGCATATTTCCTTTGAGGATTTCTTTTACATTTTTGTACTTATGACAAAAAACCCTGATAATGAGGATAAAAATGGGATATGGACACCTTTTGCCTGACGTCCCTGTGTGCACGTGCGTGTGTGTGATTGCGCATAGGGAGCGAGTTAGAGGACTTGCGTGAAGCTTTCATCCTGCCATTTTTAACATCTGGACAGCACACTACGCGGCAGAATTTAAGCCTCTAGTCTTTGGGATGTTTACTGAAGTGTTTCCTTCAGAAACTTCAAAGCCAAACACTGGCGCTGACCCACAATACCTAACAAGCATTCGAATGGGAGAAAGGCGAGCAGCAGTCTGGGTTCAGGACAGGGAAGAGAGGGATGGACACAAGGGATTTCATTTGTGACATGAAGCTGAATGCTTATACGCACAGGAGCACAGACAGATTCAACACTCTAAAGTTATCTCAACACTCCTGTTATGCAAGCCCAAGAGATTAATTTTATTTGTCTCTGCAATGAACCAAGGCCAAGGATTCCTGTGGGCATGGGGAAGGTTAGAGGACATTGAGCAATGCATCTGTTTCATTAGAAACATTGCTCTCTTTCCCCCAGTCTCTGGTATCTCCTTCCTATGTTACTCACTGAATTTGTCTCATGTAGAGGCACCTGGGCTGTTGTTTGTGCCGTTGATGTATTTAGACATCCAGATTTCAAGATCCTCAAGCTGGAGCATTAGAGGGCCTGAGGTACCCTCAGGGAATTCAGCGTTCCTTCCCTTAATTCCAAAGTGAGTCAGGAGAGGGATGAATCTGGGTATTAACACAGAGGGTAAACCTGACTTGTACAACTAGAGAATGTCTAAGAAAGTGCTTACAGTTACTTTTGCAAATATTGTTTATAATTAAATGAGGTGGGGAAGGTACAACATGGGAGAGCCAGAGGCTATGGGGTAGATCAGGTGGTAACTGACCACCAGCAGTACTGGCAGACAAAGGAAAAACCACACTTTAAATTCTAGTTTCTGTGACCATTTTGTGCGTAACCTTTGTCCGGTGGATGAAATGAACTGAAGCTCATCTGCAGATCTATATATGAACTACACCTTCTCAAGGGAATGCCTGCAAGGCATTCGCTTATTTTGTAAGATTTCGGAAAACTAGCTTTCCCTATTCCAACAGGTCCAAACCCAATGAGTTTTACATCTCAGCTGCTTTCTCTGCGATGCATGTTACTTTTGGGAAATTCGCAAGCTGATTTATGTTCAGGGTCCAGAGCCTTCTCTTTTGTAGTCTATGTGTGTGTGAGCACAAATAAAAAGATAGAAAAGGTTGGAAAACCAAAGCTTTGGCTTGTTTCCCAATTACTTTAGCGGCACCATCCCATTTTAGAACCCACTCTAACCCTTACTGCTCTTCCATCCACTATCATCTGACCTTCTAACACTGTAGTCAGACCTGGGACATTACCACAGCACTGAGTTTGCATTATTCTTCTTGGAAAATATGAACCAGACGACATGATGAATGCTGTCCATAAAAAATAGTTCTAGAATTTCTTAATTGTGGCTTACAAATCAAATATCTTATATATGTGGTCATCCTAAACCCAGGCAGATGAATGCTGTTAGATCTCCTGCTGCTCTATGGATTTTTTTCCTGTCTTTACCCACACACAGTAGAACCTGGAAGAAATCCATCCTTTAAAGACTGGTATATCTTAATGCTAGGCCAGCATTAGTCTGCCTCAGAGAAGGTTATGATCCTGTAAAGTATTAATCAGTAGGAACTCATGAAACACACATACTCATGATCAGCCATATCCTTAAATTCCTGAAGTACTGAATTTGTATCATTCGATCAGGCCAGCCTGTGTCATTCAGTGGACTCATTTAAGGTATTTGGAAATGTTAAAACAAGCTAAAGTCCAGAATGCTAAAGAGCTAATTTTAAAGGTTATCTGCCAACCATTTCAAACTACTTACAAAGCTAGAATACTTAAGTACCTGTTTGACACAAAACCTCTTTTTATACCTGGTGAACAGATTTGTAATCAGTTAATAAAACTGGTCTTTCAGTGCCCTGAAAGTAAACAAGTTAGATCCGATGAATGAATTTTCTCTACAACAAAGCAAAGTACTGTGTTTCATAAAGCAATGGAATCCACTTAAGAAAAGGAATAATATATTTGTGCCACCACAAGGTTATCTGATTAACAGTACAATGTTTTGAATTGATGTGGGGTTTTTTATCACTGGCAAAGGCTAGCATGTAACTGATCTCTTTTTTTAAAAAGTTGCTTTTCAGAACTATGTATGAGTAATTCAAGCATGGAATGTTTCCTCCTGGAGCTTATATTGCCAGCGGACACAAATGAAACTTTGCAATTTTGCATGCTGAAGCAAATTAAAAATTAGGTAGTAAATTCTCCAAATACTGCAGGTGTGGGATTAAGTAGGTCAAAACTGAAGTAAATAATATTGCATTAATGAACCAGAGAGGAGCATAATTAGAAAACAAACAACACATAGCTGCCTAGAAATAACATATCGTCTGTTTTCTTAATCAGGCTTTAAATCTGAAATAACATTTAGACAGTAAAAAAAGTACTTTGAGTCTGAGGAAAGTCTGTTAACCCAATAGTTTCTAGTCACTGGAAAGCTGACTAATTAAACCAAGAAGCTGTTACTTGAAAAAGGCTCTTTCTGTCCACTTGCACTTCTAGGACATGGAGCAAATAGCTTTCCTTTAAAACAAACTTCACATGTTGTATAGTTACAGGCTGTTCTCTGTTTTAACAAGCCCAGCCTGAGGAGGAACGTGGTCACATTTCATTCCAGCCTTTCCAGGGACCTCCGCGCTTCTCTGCCTGACTCCTTCTCTGCCGCCCCAGCCCAAAAAGACAAACTCACTTTTTCTGGGAAGGATGAAAGCTGAGGATGGCTGAGAGGATGTGTCAGAGACAAACATGCTCTGTGTGCTCCTCCCATAAGAGTCTTCCAGTTTTAAAAGTTTGAAGCAGGCTTGATCCTTTGATGGGGCTTCATTCATGAGAAGAGCTAATTACATGAGGAAGGGTCAACAGGCTGCAGTGGGTGAACTTCAGAGCCAGCTGTTTAGGCAGATGGAGGAAATGGCCCTGGGATATTTTTCAGGGGTTCAAAGATAATTGGCATCTCAGAGCTATCAGAGCGAGTACTTTAAACATTCGTCTCCCATTACTCTCTCAGACTCGGTGGCAGGAATGGGGTGTTTTTATTTGGCATCTATTGTTATGTTTGAGTTTGCCAGATTTATTATCTTCTGTTTCCAGTGACTCACCACTTCTTGAAAGCAAGTCTCCTTGGTGCTAAAATTTCCTATTTTATGAATTATCCAAAAAGCGCTTTTTCTATAAATGACCTTCACTAGGGAATATATCCATGATGCAGTGGTGAGGAAATAATTTGGACATTATCAAAATTGTTAATACCAGGAAGGGATTACTCAGCATCCATGGAACAAATATCTATGCCCAGCAGCATTCACATTAAAAGGGAAACGTCATGATTATTTTTCCTTTTAAGTTCCTGATTTCACATGCTTTTTCATGTGGGGCAAGTTAAAATCTAAGTTTTTATAAGATTGCCATTCTCCAGTTGATAAAAATCTATAGTGAAATTTGTTTTTCCTAGGAATCTAGAACATCAAGCAAACCATTTCATTTCTTTTATGTCATCGTGTATTTCCAGATATCCTGAGACGCTGCCTGTGTCCCAGAAATGCGCACTTTAAAACTCAACTCAGGAAAGACAGTTTAAACTTGCAGTGTTCAACACTTGGAATGCAAACTGCAAGCCAGGAGTCGCCTTACAAACAGAAAGAGCTTATTTACCTTTTTTTTCTTGCTAAATCTTTTCCTTTCAAAACAAGGAAGGAATTTAAATACAAAAACATGCAAATACAAACCTGAAACTCCAATGAATTAAGCAAATCACAGATAAACAGAAAACCAATTCCTCCAATATGGTAACATGATCTTAGCTGTGCTTCATGTATTTACTATTTTCGTTTCCTTCATAAAACTGTAGGTAAAGAATGCTTACTTTGATCTTTGTGACACAAATACTAATGTATAAGCTTAATTTAGACAGCAAACATTTTTTCGGAAGTTGAGTAGAGTATAAACTTGGCATCATTAGGAACTATAATCTTAAATGTATTACACTCTATGAAGTGATAGCCAAGAGCTCAGTTTAATATTGCTGTGTAGGAAAAACTGAATGTATTTTGCAAAGGTAGAATTTTGTGCATGTGACCCTAATAAAAACTTTAGGTAATCTTGTGTATTTAGGTTATACTGTGGATTGCCTTTTTAGTATCTGAAAGAGTGAACATAAAAATTACATTGAATGATGAAATCCACACTGAAACTGAGAAATCTTTCATATATTCCTAGCATATTTAGGCAGTGCTACTACTTAGTTCCATGCCCTGCTTCAGCTGTGTGTCACAGCTGTTTTCCACCTGAGGCAGGTGTACGTCATTGAACTGAGGCTGCCACCAAGGAAGCTGAGCCAACCACAGTGGTCACTGAGGGTTGTCATGGACTTCTTGAAAACTGGAGTAAAATTAGGAACTTTTTCCATTGTGCTCTGAGATATTATATGTTACTTTCTCTTTTCAGTTTCCCTAACTTTCCACTTTACCTGCAGACTAACTAAAACTCTAGTTTCTCTTCAGATTGTGTAAAACACATTAATTATCACAGAGCTGACACCACAGTTCTATTAGCATTGATCAGTGACTTGGTGTATCAAAGGTATTAGAGCTCTGCCTTAACCCTTGCTGGTTTTTTCCTTTGTGTCCTTGTTTAGCTAGCATCCTGTGAAGATGGGTGATTGGAGTGCCTTGGGAAAACTTCTTGACAAGGTTCAAGCCTATTCTACTGCAGGAGGGAAAGTGTGGCTGTCTGTCCTCTTCATTTTCCGAATCTTGCTATTGGGAACAGCAGTGGAATCTGCTTGGGGAGATGAACAGTCTGCATTCCGGTGTAACACTCAACAGCCTGGTTGCGAGAACGTCTGCTATGACAAGTCCTTTCCCATCTCCCATGTACGCTTTTGGGTTCTGCAGATCATATTTGTGTCTGTACCTACCCTTTTGTACCTGGCACATGTGTTCTACGTAATGAGGAAAGAAGAGAAGCTGAACAAAAGAGAAGAAGAGCTTAAGGTAGTCGCAAATGATGGTGTGAATGTGGATATGCATCTCAAGCAAATAGAAATTAAGAAATTCAAGTATGGGATCGAAGAGCATGGCAAAGTGAAGATGCGTGGGGGACTGCTCCGTACTTATATCATCAGCATCCTGTTTAAATCTGTCTTCGAGGTGGCTTTCTTGCTGATACAGTGGTACATTTACGGGTTTAGCCTGAATGCCATCTACACCTGTGAGCGAGACCCATGCCCGCACAGAGTGGACTGTTTCCTCTCCCGTCCAACTGAGAAAACCATCTTCATCCTTTTCATGCTGGTGGTGTCCTTGGTGTCTCTTGCCTTGAACATCATTGAGCTTTTTTACGTGTTCTTCAAGGGCGTCAAGGATCGTGTGAAAGGGAAAACCGACCCTTACTCCCACAGTGGTGCCATGAGCCCTTCCAAGGACTGTGGCTCCCCCAAATATGCTTATTACAATGGCTGCTCATCACCTACCGCCCCCTTGTCTCCCATGTCTCCCCCAGGGTACAAGCTCGTTACTGGAGACAGGAACAATTCCTCCTGTCGTAACTACAATAAGCAAGCCAGCGAGCAAAACTGGGCCAACTACAGCGCGGAGCAGAACAGAATGGGGCAGGCTGGTAGCACCATCTCCAACTCGCATGCCCAGCCCTTCGACTTCTCTGATGAACACCAGAACACGAAAAAACTGGCGTCAGGACATGAGCTGCAGCCTCTCACCATTGTCGACCAGAGGCCTCCCAGCAGAGCCAGCAGCCGAGCCAGCAGCAGGCCTCGACCTGATGACCTGGAGATCTAAGCTTCTTGCTCCAGTACTTGCTCAACTATGAAACGACGTGCATTGGAAGATGCCGTCAGTGCTGATCTTGTTCCAGTGGAGGTGGTACTTAACAGTCTCAAGCAGGAGATTTTAACAATCATTAAAAAAAAAAAAAGTAAAACATGCAAACAAACTTTTAAAATACTTGCTGGTTCTTTGAGGGGTGTGGGGTTGGTGTGGGGTGGTACAGTACACATTGATATTTAATGTAGCTGGTTTAAAGAATTTAAATACTAAAAAAAAAGGAAAAAAGGTAGTACTAAGGTAAAGGGCTGTTTTTCTAGAAAGGCTGTAAATATCTGAGTGTATGTGTATGTGTGTACTATCATGTTTGTTTCTAAAGAATCTTCTATAATACTAAAACCCAATAATAACTGAACTCACATTTGTCAGGGTGAAGTGCTACCCGAAGATGAAAACATTTTTTCCTATTCAACATGCAAAAAAGTCCAGGATTGCCTCGGATCATTTCCCTGTCAAGAACATTCCATTTTTAGAAAGTGCACTTTGAAGGTAAACTTTCCTACGTGGTCCTCCAGGTTGTTGGAAGGCTCCTGTGAGGACAACTTACAGTCTTTGAGTCATTCAGTTCAAATTTCAGGCATGGCCCACCAAGAAATACTTTGGTCACCTGCTCTTCCAGCCCTTCACGCAGGTGTACTTTGTGATGTGCATAAACAGGAGGGCTCCACACATGTGGAACCCGCAACGACACAGTCTTGCCCACAGCGATGCTTGTGTCCTGCTACTCACGTAGAGTCTCTTTACTATTTTATAAAACACAGTTTGCTGCCACTTGCAGATTTAAGCATCAAGACAAGCAAGCAACTGCCTTTAGTGAATTTTATCACACCTTTATGTGTACTAAGAGTGTACGTATGTGTGTGGATGTGGCGGTAAAGGTATACACGAAACACCGTCAGAAGCATAGGCTGAGAGATAAACGCACACAGGTTACTTGCAGTTGACACTTTCTCATGGATATTGTGAACATGTGGGCCACTATGGTGTTTACATTCTCTGGTTCCTTCAATGTAAGTGAAGCACATGTCGTTATATTTTTTTAATTCTATAAAATATTTTCCATGTATCCTAAATGGATGCTCTTTTAAAAATAAAAAAATCTAAAGGGCCTAATCCTGGATGTCTTGCTCTGGAAAATCTCTCTTTAAAGTTGCTGGGAGTTTTGCCTCAACAAAGTCTGCAGGATCAAGCCCAAGATGTAGCGAACCATGTTCTTGCTGGCATGAATGATTTTCTTTTGTAGAAGTTAGGGGTGGAAAAGACCCATTAGGTCATCTAGCCAATCTCCCTGATAGGTAATAATGATGCTTGAATGATAGAAGATGTAGTACTGTAAGCAAGCTTTAGTCTTTTATGTGAGAAACTTAGAAGAAGTGCTTTGTGCTGGTTTAATAATAAAATATGCCTACATGGCTTTTGCAGTAACTGGTATTTTTCTTGTTCTAAATATTCATATTTACTGAACTGCAATGCCCACTGAGTTTGACAGTTAGGTCTTTCTAGATGGCTCTAGCAACTTTAGTGTTTACAGTTAGATTATGTTTGAAATGCAAGTGAAGTTGAAAGGATTTTTAAAGAGTACAATTCTAGCTAATTTATTTGAAATATATGCTAAAGAAATCTACCAGTTTCTTCAAATGCATAGCCTCTTAGCTGAACACAGATTGACCAAGGAAATACATAGCTTGGTTTCGTTTTGCAGCAACACAGATAATTTGTTTCATTTAATACATTATATTAATTTGTTTGACATTCCATGTTAAACTACTGTTGTCTTCAACTTCATTGCATGTATGCAACCATAGTTTGTCGGATCATGTTGTTGGGAGAACATTAGTCAATAAAGTTTTAATTTAGTATAAATACATTTTCTAATTGTCTTTTACTGTTTCATATGTCCGTATATATCTTTAGTTTCAGTCTGATAATCCAAACTCATCCCTCCCTTGTTCATTTTTCCTCAGTCACTCTGCATTTCAGAAGCATCCTTTATTTAATCCATCTGGATTTACTTTGAACTGAAATTCCATAGGGCCACATTCAGACACCCTCACAACAACTGGAAAAACAAGCACTGTTTCTGCCACTCCTGAAACAAAGTAGTGTTCAGCATGAAAAAATCTTGCCATGAGTCTCAGAAAATGTATATTTATTTGCAAACTATTATAAAAATGACATTACTAAAATACTGTCACATAACTTTTCAAGCAATTTTTATTTATGGCTTAGATTTAACATTATGAAATCATTGCATCTAGTTTACATTTCTGCATGTAATCAGATTGCTCAAGTGACAGTTTCGGTTTCTGGAATTAAAACCTCATTTCTTCAAACTCAATTGGAGAAAGGTACTGATTTTGATAAGGCTGGCACTTTGCATATTGCCTCTTCTCCTTCACCTTTTAGGTCGCCATCCCTAATAAAGTCATACAGTGCTTGGCTTTTCAGCATTGGACTCTAAACGTAAGGTGGTTCAACTCCTTTTTTTATTTGAAAAATCAAAATATAATGGTCATGCAATTATCATAAAAGTTTCTACTTTCAAATTTGCTTGTTAAGTCCAAATTCTTTCCCTTCTTATTAGTAAAGATGGGGGAAAAGCAGGGTAGTGGAAGTGGATTTACAGCTCTGAGAGATACTACACAAGCACCAGCACACAGAATGACTCCTTGAAGTTTTCTGTCATATTTAAACTGGCTTGTCCTAGTCCGTCTGTACAAATGGAAGGGCATTCCAAGCATTTTGTGAGGATCATGCCCTTGGAAAGGTGGGCATTGAAGCATTCAGAGAAAGGCTCACCCTGAGATAAAATGTAATGTCTCCTAGACTGGCTGGTTGTCAGGTATGTCCCATGGGGCATCTTGGACAACTGAAATAATTTAGTGCTTCAGTGCCAAGGCTCTCTGAGTGATTTTTTGGGTGGTAATGCACGTGTGTGCATGTGTAAAAGACAATCTAGAGGCCATTTCTCCCACCTAGATTTATTTCTGTGGACTGCATTTATTACACACTTCAAAGTTATCACAATTTTGTGTGTCATTCATCTAGTTCTTTATGTGCTTTCTCCCAGTGCATCCCTGCAGCAGCATTTGCTTTGTCTGCAGATGACACAAAATAAGCTGTGCTACAATGCTAGCACACACTTCTCAGCCTTTGTAGAAGGATATGTTAGATATTGATTTCAAACTGGAAAAGATGCAAAAATACACATTTCTGAAGGTAATTAAAAATATAAACCCCAAATTCACATCCTGTTAGTTATTTTAAAATTGTGTTTATGTTTTGTGTAGCAGTATTTTGCAAAAAAGGCAAATCATCTTAAGGCCTCCACCCTGTCCCAGTAATTTGAAATATTTTTAAAGAGTAAAGTTAGGAGGAAAAGTTACAGCCAGCCTAAAATCTATATGCATATCATGTAATTTCAAGATGTTTTAAATACAGTGAGCACACACTGAAGGTTATTTCCTAATTTAGAAATTCAATTTCCATATTTAAAGTGGAAACTACGGTAATAGTTTGAGAACCGGAACAAGTTATGTGAGTGTACCTGTCGCACCCACTGAAATCCATCATTTTTAAACAATGCACTTGTGTCACTGGTCCAGAACCACATTTCCCACCTCTGTCTGCAGTACTCCTGTGCTACTCAGCGGTAGCACGCTGGCTCAGCTGTGCACTATCACCATGCTGCCTTTCCCTCAGACTTTCTCTACAGCTTGTTATTGATTAAAACAGAGAAAAAAAAAAAAAANNTTTTCTTAAAAAAAAGAAAAAAAAAAAAAAAAAAGAAGTGATGTAGGAAGTAGAATTTTTCAAGTCAGATGTCGGAGTTCTGAAGTTACCTTGACTGGTTATTCCAGAGTTCTGAGTATGTCAGATCAAAACGTCCTCCAGTTTTGGTGGTGGCTGTTACTATTCTGCTGAGACAGAACTACTTTTAATTCTTCTTGTAATTCCTCCATGATTACCACTTCTCCCTTTTCAAGAATTTAAACAAAATAGGTTAGAAAATAGGATTTATCATCCGCCTGAAGGACTTTTTCTTTCTATTTTCTCCTAATCCAAACCTAGAAGGACTGAGCCTTCTTCTGAGCTTGACATACATTTTTAATGCACTGTATTATTCAAATAGTCAGATTTACCATAATCTCCTTGAAGATGTCTTGTCTTCTTATGCTGTTCACTCCAGCCATTTGCAGTTAGATCTGCCAGAGGATTCAGATGACAGAGGTGGGGTGCATGGCCCTTGAGGATTTCTCTGGCAAAAATCCAATCCTTTGATGATGCCCAGTACTCCTTACATTACTTTCATTTCTACTGTCAACATAGACAATAAGGTCAGAAACATAAGTCATGTCTGAGAAATCACTACCTAGATGCGTTATCTGCCTCAGTTCCATGAAACTATTTGAGTGTCCTCCATTTTATGTTAGCTTATTTTAACATAATGGCTCCAGAAACCCGGGGCTGTAGAATGAGCTCTGAAAAGAGATGACTGCCTTTCCCTGACTTAAATCATGTGTTTTTGACTGTGCCCAAGGACATATTCACACCCAGACCCTGTCAGTCCTGGAAAGTGTGTCAGCTGTAAATTACATGATGCTAGCACATCACTAGAGTGAAACAGGAAGAGCTTATTGGTTTCTGTTCCTATTTAATAGGTATTTTGATAGACACAAAAAAAAAAAAAAAAAGCTTATCTTAAACTTCTCTTAAATGCTTCCTAACCTGTAGCACTACCAAAGACCCTATGAAGCAATACACATGATGTGGATGTAAACATGTTAAGCGTTATCAATGGATACTATGAATATAAACATTTTAAATAGATCCATCTGGTCAGTAATCTGGTAAAACCAGCCTCCTCTAAAATGGCTGCCCTCACTCTTTCTGCCTGGTAACCAAAATGCCGCATCCGGCTTCCTGGCATTCGCAATGCAGAAGCACCTTGGACAAAGACAGACACGTTTTTACGGTGATAGTTTTGCGTTAACTCCTTTTAAGTGCTGGAGAAGCTGAGTGCTGGGAGCTGGAGGCAGAGAATCTGGGACAGCCTGTTAGTAATACACCGTCAGGGGCGTCACTGGTGAAAAGTAATGGCTTTCTGGGGATTGTGGCCTCTCCCATCACTTAAAAAGGTCTCTGCTGCTGTGTTGAGGAAATTTGCGTAACAAAATGAGACATGTGAGCTTAGACCAGTATAAAAGGGAAAATGTTCAGACATTTAAATTGCTCCTTGAAACAAGCCTAGACCACAGTTACATGCTTTCCATTAGAACTGACAGAAAATGCTCATATGAGTTCCAGGATTTCAGTCATTTAAATCAATGCTAAAATTCTTTTCAACATCAAACATAAACAGATTGGACCCAGAAAGATATATTATGACATTTAATTTTCATTTATATAACTGCAGGGGGAAAGCTGATGAGTATAAGCTACTAAATCTTGGATGGTGACTACTTAAATATGTGTAATCATACTATTTCCTCACACTGTCTTTTTACTGTAACTCAGTCTAGTGGCAGATTTATGAAAAGTAGTCTAAAGGTTTGTGTTTTTTACAAAGAGACATGAATTCTGTAAATGTAATAAAATAAATTTACATGATGTCCATATCAAATTTATGCAGTATTATATAAGGGAGTGTGGGGTACTATATAACATGCATCTAACTCTTCTGGGTTAGGCAGCTGAGGAATGAAATCTTCACTTTGCCTCTCCTCTTCCTTGTTAGAAAGTTTTTCATATCCCAAAGATCTAAGCAGTTTCTCTGGGAGCTTTGCTTCGGTAGGGACCTTTTCATCCTCCTCCTCCTCCTTCTTTTTCCATCTATAGTGTAAGTTCCGTAGTGGAAAACAGAAGCAGCCCCAAATATAAATGCAATCACAGTTGATAACAAAACATTGCAATCAGGGAATAAGTAGCAGTTCTCTTTTGCATGTCTGCAACTAACTGAATAGGAGAGCAACAGGGAAAATAGTTTAAGGCATTAGAAAATCCTCTGGATACTTCAGCATCTTAAAACCACCAGTCCTTGCTGAAACAGAGCTTTTCAGTCTCAGCTTCTGCTGAGTCACAGAGTTGGTTGCCTTTGAAGGCTGAAGTACCTTGGCTCAAAATTGAAGTTGTTCTGGTAAAGTTCAGACCTTCCCTAATGACCATATTTGCATGCTATTCTCAGTTGTATTTGCATATAATAGGACACCCTCTGCAGGAAGGCTTCTTCAAAACACAGGCTCTGCTTACACTGTGAATTTCCCTATTCAATGGGGAATATTCAAAATTATCTACTTCAAAGTGTTTCGCTGGGAGTACTCTGCCATATATTTAGGAGACTCGTCGTAGTTTTTTGAAAGCTGAATATATAGCCAGCTGTAAGATTGCCACCTGGGTTTTGTGTGTGGAGGCAAAGAAGTATTACTCAGGCAAGAATCCTACCTGGCCTGACCTGGCATACTTCTGTTGAGGACAAGGAGTTTCTGTTGAGTGATGTGAGATGAAAACCCTTCTCTGAGCTTTACTAAGCTCCTTCTTTTATTCAACTGCCTGTAGGTTATTTTTTTTTCAGAGCACACAGAGGATCCAGCCATGAATCCATGAGCCTGTGTAACTTGCTGAGGTCTAGGATAATCTCTGAGGAATTTCTTCTGGCTCCATTTTGGTGGTTCCAGCTCTGTGGACTTTGGATAGACTGTAGTGCTCAATCCCTCAGTGGTAGGGTAGTTGGTGATAGCAAAGGGTGTGTGAGTAGAGAAAGTGGGTCTGGATTGTTGCCCGTAGGATTTCCTATAGAATCAAGGCAAACTGGTCAATCATCCTTCCTTGTCCTGAAAAGTCAAGCTGCAAAGATGTGATAGGGTTTCTGCCTTCTGACAGAGGCATCAACTGTGTGCTGTAGCATCCTCTTAATCTCTGTCATCTTCTCCACTCCTCCCATGCAGCCATCTTCTCTCACCGCCTACTTCTTTTCTGCATATTGTTTATGCCACAGGTGTCTAGTGTTTTGTACTAAAAAAAGATTTCTATATGATTATTTTTTCCTTGTGTCATGTGCTGGGGACCACTCAAATACCTTAGAATAACCTGCTCCATTAAATATCTATTAATTAACAAGCTGGTGTATCCCCTATTTCATTTATTTAGAATTAATGCTAACTACTACAAGTTTTGACTGAGCTTAGGAAGTAATTTTGCATCTCACCTCACAGGAACCCACATTTGCTTCGATCACGTTCTTTTTCACAGAATTTTACAATTAAGGAAGACAGCAGAGGAACTCAGAATTCTAGTTATCTACCTTAACCAGGTGCAGTGAAAGTGTGACGAGGTGGAGTTACTCCAAATCTTCCTCCCACCTTAGTCCCAAAGGGACTCAAATCTACTCTTCCACTTATGGTTATGTATGCTGTATAAATAATAATACCTGGAGTTGCACTGATAAGGTGCCTTTCATCTTCAAAGCACTTTGAGAACCCTGTATAATTAGTTTGCTGTGGAGTCATCACCGATGATACTGCATGAACTCCAGTACTGTGAGAGTCAAAGAGGGAATCTGAACAGCCACAGAGACCATATATAGCCTCCATATCACTACTAAAAGAAATTGAAAATGCTGAACAAGAATATTTTAACACTTCACACAGGAGGAGGATCCACAACCAGCAGGAAGCCAGTCTCCCTATGATAAGGAAACAGGAATGTTTTCTTTGCTGGTAATCTCCTACTTCAGATCTCTAAACACATTCTAAACACATTTTACCTTGAACTATGTCTCAGTCAAGCTGGCAGAAGATCACAGGTAGATTGTCTCATTGCATGGAATCTTCATCTTTATGCAACTAGAATATATCCTTTTTTTTTAATTAAAAAAGTTTTGATTTGATGAATCCAGAGGGAATGCAGATATAATAAGTACAACATTAAATAGGTTTTTTACAAACTTTAGTGAGACTCCAGGGGAACAATTTATCTATAGTACGCCATTGGCAATTGACAGTCCAACTGAGTACAATTTTAATATCATAGTACTTTTTCAAGTATTTCCAGCAAGCTTATAACAGGTCCTTGTCTATGTCCAGGAACTTGCTCTTTAGATCAACTTGACGTTTGCTGGAGATTATCATCCCAACATAAATTTGTAAACAGCTTTTTTAAAACTACACCATTAAGAAAGGAGAAGAAAAAAAAAGCAGTAAGAGTCCATTCAAACTGGTGAGAATAAGAATGCAGAGGAACTGAGCATTTTTGTATAAAGGATACTTGGAATATCCCTGAACATTACTAATTTTAATTTGCCTCATACTTGTACAGTTCCTAGCGTGTATTTTCTCAGCACAAAGCCTGATGTGCTTCGTTTGCTCTTTCCAAATAAATTTTTCTTATGGAAGATTCTATAGGACAAAGGATACCATTTTACATCATCGTATATATTAATGGTCAAATGAAGAATAATCTTGAGACTAGATTTCAAAAGTTGTGGTCAGGCAGAGTTACTGGACAGGCAGAAGCAACTCTGCTTCCCATGCAGTTAATGGGCACATGCACTCACATGTCTTGGTTTTTGCTCCATTTTAAGATCACTGTTTCTTTTTTAAAAATTGGTGTTCTTCCCTGTTACATTTAAATATTACACAAAACCATAAACATAACCATATGTTGGAATGAGTGCTTTACTGATGAATGATGGTTTGGACTCAGTCTCTTTGCTTTTATTTTTACTGCTTATTCCATTAGTTTTAATTGAAATGTATTCTCTGTGTGTGTTAGATTCGGCTTATTTTTAGCTACTCCTGGACTTCTTAAGGAAAAGTCAGCACATGACCTCAAGAGTATGAGAGGTACCTCCTAAAGCTTCCTTTTCTCTCTCCCATGGTGCATCAGTACAGCCTCATCAACACGGCCATTATATAACAACTGTAATATCCACCTATCTTCAAACAAGAAATAATGTTTTGGAAAAGCAGCAAACCAAGAGAAAGGGCTGGGGAAGAGCAGTGACATGAATGATTTGGGTAGTCCTTCCAGGTTTCAAGCAATCACAGCTGTTTCATTTCTGTGGCAAGAGAAGTTAGCCTTCCACACCAGCTATTTTTACAGTGGCGGAGCTGCAGGTCTCGGAGCTGGAGGAAGGAAAGGGAGTGACAAGGTACAGCTACATGAGAGGTGGTGTAGGAAAAAAGTTGACAGCCGGAAAACGGATGTTTCAAAAGAAAGAGTTGCACTGAAGTAGATGTTCTGTGATCTTCCCATATGCAACAATAAAGGAACTTTGAATTCGAGATTACGGTGGGGAAGGTGTTGGAGGTGAGAAACTCGAGCTTAAGAGTCTCCAGGAATGCATGGAGTTTCTCTTGGCCTGACTGCACTCTTTTGAAACATGTGATGAATACGTATCTCAGCAGATAAATGTGGTTTGCTTCACAATTCTGCCAGGCAGTACATAGCCACACTGAGGCACACTGCCCACTTCAATGGTTCAAACTCACCCTCCTTGTTTTTGCAGATTCAGACTTCTCATTTTCAAAGCCATATGTACAGCTGTGCTTTCACACTGTCATTCCCTGTTGAACCCGTGTTTGGCCCTACATTTTATTATTTATCTGACACTGCTTCCTTTATTTTACCTCAGTGGTCAGGTATACTCCGTGTGTCTGAGCATGGTGCGCCTATTCAGAGGCACAGCCAGCCCTAGGGCTAGGGGCAGTATTTCCACATCCTAGTGACACTGTGGCTGATTCAGTGTGTCCAGCTGAGAAGGTGATGTTACTAAGCAGGTCTGAGTGCCACAGCAGTGTGGCTGCCACGCTTCTGGGACAGTCACACCCTACTGCGCTGAGTCACTGGCCCAGGCAGGTGCTGGCTCAAGGACGGGAAATCTCAGGGAAGAGCACCAGGCTGCTGTGCACAGCAGAGCTGCCCAGCATTTTCTTCCACACTGTTTCTTCTCTTAGGTTTTAATTATGCTTTTGGATCCCACCTGACCTCTGCTACATCTTGCCTTATTTTCCATTGCTCTGGGCTATATCCTGACAAGCTTTTCAAACTGTGAGCTTTTCAGGCATTCCCTATCAAATGTAAATAGAGCATTTGCAGAAGCATGCAAACTGATCTGTTGGTGGTTGGATGTTTTGAGCAAAGGAGGAGGGTTCATTTTGCAGCTTTTTAGAACGAGAGTGTCAGAAATCGTTGTTTTGGCACCCGTGTGTTCTCGGGTTCTTTAATAAATTTACAAGTGAATGAACTGGATGTATCATGTAGATTTTTGCAGGCTCCATGAAAGTACATATTTCTCATAGATTTTTTTTTTTACTTCCTTTATTCACTCCTGAAAAACTTAAAATTGATACACACTTTCTAAAGTTTTTAGTGAAATTTATATAATTTGTTGTAGTGACCTGATGTCGCATATGATATTTAACATATGAATTGGGACTTATCTGAGCCAATAGCAGTGACCACAAGTCACTGGAAGACTCAGGAAATCTCCAGTCTGTGACTGAATGACCTTTACTGTTAGATTTCCTTTCTGAAAAATGTCAATTGTACTCCCTTCCCTTGTCTGCCCTATATAGACAAATTGTAAGGTTTGGGGACAAGGAGATTACTAGTGTTATACAGAACTAGGCTCATCTAAGACATGGGGAGGGCTCACCTTTGGAGACCAGATACAGTCATTGCCCTGGACTGTCCACCAGGTCCTCAGGGCAGGAAGATGTGGTCCAGTTATCAGTCAGGTCCTGCAGAGATTTCATGTGCATATTAGCATTCTAAAGCCAGTTCTAATCAGTAATAATTTAAACCAAATTTCACTATAACCCAGTGGCTTAGGAGCAGATGCATGAGTTTTTCTGTTCTCTGTGCAGTGCAGGTGAAGTAGGCAGCTGAGCACCTTGTCTGCCATCCCTAGTGACAGCACCATCATTTGTCTGTCCAAAGCATAGAGACAGAAATTCAGCTACCAAAAAAAACCTGGTATGCTTGAGTACAGTTGGTCAGAAAGTTCTGTGTTTTCCATAGGCATTTAGTTTTGCAGGAGCAAAAATGAAAGTGGAAATCAGTAGAATGCTGACTGAAAATTTTAGTGAAAAAAAGAGCACAATCATTAAGAAAAGTATTACCAGGTCTTTGTGGTAGCTGCTGTCTGGAATAAGCTCTCCTGGCTGGGTTCCAGGCTGCTTTAAAGGCCTCATGATGCACCATGGCCAGGCCTCTTGTCTGTTCTCATGGTGCATCCTGGAAAATCCAAAATAAGTTTCACCAGACGTAATATTATTTTCCGTTTGTAAAAATTCACAAATACTTAAAACCCAAACTGATCCTGGAACCCAATATGTAAAATATCTTGCTATTTTTTTAAATTAAATGCTCTGATAAATTTATGTGTCTTATTCAAGAATGATAACAGTTTCATGTTTAAGGCTGATGACTGAAAGCAAGTAGAAAACAGCACAAGGTGAAACAATTTGAGAGAAACTGACTTTGCCATCTGGATTCATGACATCTTTTTCTTGCTGAGGTTTTACTGTGGCACAGACAAACAAAACTCAGCATCAAAAGCTACAAACAAAATTAAAAGATGAAATCCCTTTTAGTATTGCTTCATTTTTAAGCAGCTGCTTCACAGGTGGAGAAATATTGCACACAGTGGTTTTCATGCTGGGTGCCAGACTCACCACAGGTAGCCCAACGAGAATCTTGTACCTCTGTGGAGAATCTGATTGGAGGGAAAGCAGGTGGCTGAAGTGCAAAGAGAAGGAAACAGGTCTAACTCCTGCTGGGAGCTCCAGCTGCAGGGTGGGGAGACTCGGTGGTGATGCTTACGTGCCTGAAAGCTCGCCAGCACTGGTTGTCTGGTTGCTCTTGCACTTGATGAATCGGCTCTCAGAGTCCCTCCTGCACATACCTTTTCTGATGCTTTGAGTTAGTGCTACCTCAGTCTATTTTTAACAGCTACATTTTCCATGATTAGACTTTAATGCTATTTATTTATTTAAACTGAACCAAACAATTCCACATAAGCGGAATATCACTCTTGGCCATGCAGAGGATTCTAACTCTAGTTTAAATTACATTCCTTGAATGGTAGAAAAAGCTGGGTCATGTGCCGAAGCTTGTGATGAATAAGCAAGTCGTTCTTTCACAGACTGCAAAACCTTTATTAAGGAAAAATAAACAGGTTAAAGGTCTTTCAGTGGCTGCACTGCCTATACATAGCAATTTCCCCTCGCTTTTTCCCTCTTTGCTGCTAGTTGAATGTGAATTGCTTAGTCTCATCATCTGCCATAATTGAGGCAGGTCCTCTACGTTTTCACTGAAGTTGAAGGGAATGAACAGCTTGGGATAATTAGACGCAGTGTCTCAGTCAGTTTCCTGCACATATCTGGGAGTATGAAGTTTTTAGGTCCCTGCCTCCTGCATAGATAGCAAAGGCAGGTATGAAAATTTGACATCTCTCAAAAACACCTTTACACAGACAAAGAGATCATCTCCACAAATCTGTGGCATAGCTGTTTCTGAGTCTTTGTGCTAGGCTTCCAAGGCTTCCTGGTAGGAAGGGAGAGTGTGCTTCCCAGTTGCATCCATGTTAATAAAATAAATCACTTGTGTTAAAATTAGCAGCAGGCAAACTGTTTCAGTTAAAACAAGAATTGTCCTGGATTGGTGCCAATCCTCAAGCTAAATTCAAGCCAATTTTATTTTTAAGTTTTAAAAGTAATAAAAAGTAGTAAGCATGCAATGTATATATAGACATCCAACACAGAGAATAGCTCAGGGATTAGAAAAAGATGTATTTCACATCTGGAGCCCCAGTTTTGCATATGCATGCAAGCAACTTTGCTCGTGTGAATTATCCCCTGGTACCATGCACTACTTCCTGTCTAATCAGGCAGCAATATACACAAAAGGCGTGAGGGTGCTATAACCTGCAGAGCCTCACCGTTTGTTCATGTAGTGAAGAAAGACGACACTTGTTAATAGGACAAAGCTGGCACCAATTAAGCCACGCCAGCACATCGACTCCACTTGCTGGAAGCAGAGTCATCCCCAAATATTGTGTTAAGAAGTACAGCCAGCCCTGCCTGCAGCAGGATGTGGCTTCCAAATATCATGCGTTGCATATAATTTATTGCGTAAATTGAAGCAGGGGGATGAAGGGTGGGAGGGATGAGGCTTCACTGGGCTGTGGCCTCAGAGAGGAAGATCAGTTTGGTTTACATGAGGAGCATGGGGGTTATTTTGAGGAGTTGGGGGAAGGGAGTGTTGTCCATGTACATTATTTCACACATCATAAACTTCGTTTCCTGGGGATTTTTTCAGCAGCCCAGAAAATGATCACTCCCGTGTGAGGTTCAACAGCACCAAACTGTGAACATAAGGCTTGGGGCTTTTGTTTGGATTCTTTTTTTTCATCTTCAACTTTCATCTTCAACGGCTGCAGGGGGTATATACTCCTGCAATCTTGTGCAGCTGCGATAGTCACGTGAGGGTGTGAGGATGCCTATCTTAATTTTAGACTGACTGCCTAAATTTTAATGAAAATAATTTCATTGCTTAGGCAGCTCTGACCTGGCCCGTGCTATTTATTTGAACTGAACAGAGTTCCAGCTAGGACACCCAGACATCTCACTCCTGTATGATTTATCTTCCTAGGAACAGGTCAACAGGGATATTGCACAGGGTGTACCACGGCCTCCCAGGAAAATGCACATTTTTTACAGGCTCATAAACATTTCCACAACAATTGTTGTCTTGTATTTCCACCAAACTTTTGGCTCTCCACAGCTCTTGTTTACATATATCTTCTAGAAAGGAAACACAACTTACAGGCACCTTCTTAAAAATTCACCATGAACATCCTTCACATGTTCCTGTTCTTCTAAGACTAGCACTGTGTATTTAGGTGTGGATGAACAATGGAGCTTGCTAGAAGGGGCCCCTATAGACACAGTTCTAACTGTTGGATTTGTGTGATGTCTTGAAAATGCCAACACAGACAAAAAGTTGCTTTTGTGGCTGTAAGGAAAAACTGGATGAATTACTTGAGGTTCATGCAAATCAGTTTTGTACCAGCTATATAGGAATGAGGACACTCTAAGATGAGCTCCCAATAGTAAAAGAACAGGAACATTTAGATCTGCTCTGGGTCTGGATGTTGTCTTGCTATCCTGTGGTTTACATCCTAGTAAATCAGACTGCCAGTTTATTCTAAACATCAATATTATCTGCCTTTGTTCTCTTACAACTCTGTAACTGTCAATACTATGAAGCAGCTTCTTCTTGAACAGCTCTCACCCTGCCTTATTATGTACAATATATGTTGAACATAGGACTTCTTTTGTCTATGATGTCATGAAACACAATAAAGCTGCAAGAGATCAATTTGTAAAATAAAACTAAAATCCTGCTTCAGGACCTCCCTGGGACAAGCTGAGTTACACCACTTCAAATGCATATTAATTGGGCCATATTTAAGCAAAGTAAAGCATATTTAAGCATATTTAAGCAAAGGCGTGCATTTGTTTGGCCAGAGTGTTCAGGTGATACTTAGGGTTGAAGCACTCATGCATCTGATGAAATTTATGATCAGATGATGGAAATGTTTACCTTACAATCAGCTTGAAAGACTGTCCTGCACAGAAGTGACACACAGGAGTTTGTTGTTGGGCAGCTCTGCGAAATCAGCTGCAGCGTCTTTATGTGTTTTGTTACCCCCAAGTCCCTTGCAAAAGACTGACAGACTTCTGAGACATTGCCCAGAACAAAGGGTGGTACAGCATTCATCTTGCTTGATGCAGGTGTGAAGAGGAAGGTGACTTCCAGGAACCTGCCAGCCACAGGCTGTCATGCTGTCTCTCTAATGGGCTCTGTGGAAGGCAAGTCATCGTATTTCAGCCCCTGAACAACATCATTGATCCCCCGCCTCCCCGTTTCATGGTCTGTAGGACTCTCCCACAGTGGGAGTGGGAAAGCGTGAGCTGTATATTTTTGGTCTTGCGGAACAAAGATCAGACAAGACCAGTGAGAAAGACCACCTGCACCAGACCAGAAAATAAATAAGCCCAAACTGAGCAGTCCATCATGGAAGCCCTTATGCTGCCTGTGAATGAAGCTATACTGGGGAGTACCAAGGGGATGGCTGTTGCAGGCTGAACCCATGAGCTGCACTCACTCTCCAATCATAATGCTAACGCCATGGTGAGAACATTCATGTACACTCTGTGATGAATGGGGTACCTGCTGTATTTGATGTTATGGACACATGGGAGAATCAGTGGAAGCAAAACCTGTCAGGATCTTTTTCTTTCATCTCTACAAAACCAGGAATTATAACTATTTATCTTAGGTTCATTAGGTGACTCATTGTGTTATGCATTTAATATATTTCACATGGACAATGTTGCACCTCTTTTCAACCGGTAATTTAAAAGAGCTGTTCATGTCACGCAAGACACAAACAGTCTGTCTGTAAGCCAGTATCTTAGATCCTGATCAACTTTGTCACATTTTCTTGTTTTCAAATTCCTCATTTTAAAAATATGAGTCAACATAAATAGCTTTGAATCTTTGTTACCTTATTAACCAATGACGGGTGACTCTACTCATAAAATATTTACATAGACAACAGTCTTGTGCTGGTGATGTATTTTCACATTACTTAGTAATTTAAAACATGTCAAACCTTTCCAAATAGTAGAAACAATCCAAACATGAAACTGATGTTGACCTTAAAAGGCTGCTACTTTTTGTTTTAAGTCAAGCAACATTACCACAGATTATTCACTGTGCATTCTTCATGCAACTCTTTATCAGCAATGCCCACAACTATAACTCTAAATGGTAAGAGATAAAGTAGATGGAAAGGGATGATGTTACATCAGCAGCATGACTTGTGAGGGAGTTTGTGGAAGACCATGTGGAAAATATATAATTTAACATTTAATATTACTTATTAATGAGGTAAATCAATTACATATTTTATAAAGTTACTGAGTTGTGTGTTTGACTGAATCTGCATCTGATCATTTTTTGCATCATAAGAGTGTGCATGAATATGCAAATGAATTTCATACATGAAATGTATGGTGATGGTGTAAAGAGCATTTAGTGTGCGCTCTTTATGGCATGGATGTACTATAACCTAGGTGACCTAGATTCATTAAAAATAATATCCTTTTTTTTTTTCCGAGGGTGATCAGTAGAAATTAATTTCGGCTCCCCATGTCACAGTACACAGCCATGGTAGGAGCTGGAGCTGGTGAAAGAAGAGATAAATTTAACATTCTTATTTATCACGTGGTTATTTATATAATACATGGTATTTTCAGCATGTTCAGTGGCAAAAGATGGTAGTCCCCATGTTGTATAATAAATGACATGTGTCTCCTTTGGCAGGCACTTAGTCCATTCAGCCAGCTAACTAGTGACAATGCTTTACTTAGGGAAAAAAGAAAGAACAATAGCAAAAATTCACAACAGTCTACTGTTTCTTCCTGTCTCTCAGAACACTTTTCCAGGGTGAGCTGTGCAACTTGGAGAGCTGTTCACTAAAGGCAGTATCTTAATCACACTGTTCCGTGCAGACTGGAGCAGATCAAAGAAACAATAAAAGCTCTGTCACATACAAGGCAGAAAACCCGATCGCACCGTGCTTCTCAGGTGCCTGGCAGGTGTTGAAGATTTTTGGGGCAGCATTTGTGACTAATTCTCTGTTTCTCTACCTCAAGTTTGTTATACATTTTAATGCTAAAAAAAAAGTCTTTTACAAGCTTTTATTTTTCACTTCTATCTCTGTATTTCACCTGTAGTGAAATTAAATTTCTAAACCTGTAGAAATTAAATGCAGTATTTTTTAGAGGACATGTAATACTCGAGAGAAGGAATATCAATATCTAAAGCTGTAGGGGCTGTGAAAATTTTCACTTTGGATTTTGCTTTTTTTCCCCTCTCTTTTCAATATTGTACGATTATTAGTCAGACTAATCTAGTCTAATGTTTTTCATCTTGACCAAACAGCCCATTGAATAATTGAAGTGTAGGGAAATATTCATATTTGCTTCAAAGTTCTTTTGAAATGAACAGAGACATTGTTATTGGCCCTAATATGTAAAGTTACACTGTCTATCCTGTGATAAATCAAGTTCACTCACACTGAACCTGATAGAAGGGCAGGGTGCTTGATGGCTATAGCGAGAGAGATGAAGGGGATAGTAAGGCGTCTACAGTGATTTTTGAAAATACCATCACTTGACCCAAGGGCAGAGAGCAACACAGACCCCTCAGGTGGAGGGGTGTCAGTCTCTAGGATGAGACAGGCTAATCCCTCCCTGCAATGGACCTTTCATTTTAATATTACTGTCAATGGTGTATATGTACTTTTCATTTTATTTTCATGCCTGTCAGAGACAGCATTTTTCACAATGCTGGTAAGTGTTCTGACCTTAGGTTGGAGTTTGGATGATGAGACTAGTAAATTGTTTAAAGGTCTTTGTTGAATCAAGTCCTTGGAAGAGAACATGTGGCCATTCTGATTTTTTAAAAGTTGTGTGTTAAGTTATAAAATTTATGATCTAGAAAATCTCACACTGAAATAAAACCTTCCGCAGAGACATGTATTGTAATGATGGTGTTTAGCAGGGACAGCAGTTATAGAACAGCCCAATAGTTTTAGATGCAGAATAAGGTAGAAATGTGTGCTCAGATGAACTTTTTTTAAAGGCTGGAGAACCCTTTCAAATACCTATCAGTCCAACAGTCCTATTCTTCTGAAGCAAAGTCCTGTCTTCCTTACTTTGCTTGTCATTCCAAGCCTATTCCTTGTGGTTGCTCTTTACTTGGCTTGGATTTGCAAGATATGAGGAAGCTTCCAACAGAGTGCAAGGGTGACAGAGCACTGGAACGGGCTGCCCAAAAAGACTGTGGAGTCTCCTTCTCTGGAGATATTCAAAACCCACTAGGACATGATCTTGTGAAACCTGCTCTAGGTAAGCCTCTTTTAGCAGGGAGTTGAACTAGATGATCATCAAAGGTCCTTTCCAACCCCAATGACTCTGTGATTCCGTGATTCTGTGGTTCTGTGATTCTCTGAATTGATGGTACACTATTTTATTTCAACGTGGAAAATCATCACATAGGAAGAAGCCTAGTAAGTACCCTTCGCAGCAGAGTTCTCCATATTATAAATTAAGGAGGCCAAAGGCTGCTTCTAATTGAAGGAGAGTAAGACGTGGTGTGGTGTAACTGGGAGATTCCCATCTGTGGGGAGTCAGAGTGGCGCAAGGAGGGAAGGTGGGACATAGGGCAAGGAGTTTGGAGCCTGCTGCAACTCCTGTTGGTCATATGTGATAAATGACTGCAAATTATTATCCCTTGACTTTTCCTCTTGTTACAGGTAGAAATTAAATCCTCCCAATATATAGTGAGTGAAACCTGACCCAATAAAGCAGATGCCATTCTCTCCTAAAATATGTGGGGAGGAATTTCAGGAGGTTTTCATTACTGACTGAGTCGTAGACGAATGGATGCTCCCCAAGCCAGTCCCAACCTTCTCTTTTACCTGCCTGATTTCTTCAGTTGAAGGTCTGAAACCTTTCATGCAATCTCCTCAATGTTTTTCAAGTTACCTAAAGAGGGTATGACAGAGGGATAAAACACGGGGTTAAACAACTTGGCCTAGTCCTTTCTACTACTCCTAGAAATACCTATGATAACTTTGCTAAACTTTTTGGAGCTCTGGCAGTGTACAAGGTAAGGCTCAACCAGTCATTCTACTTTTTGTTGTCAGTTCTTGAACTGTGGTGGAGTCTCTTGGAATAAGAACTTTCTGGAGGAGAAGAGTGGTGGCATCAGTGGTTAAAAGCAAAACCTATGTTAAAAGAGGTAGATGAGTAAGACTGACAAGTGACATACTAATGCCAGGATATAAGGCTGAATTACTTTCTTATCTTATTTATACAAGATAATTTGATTTTTGATTATATGTTCACACACGATTTTAAGAGGATCTTTGCCCGATTCAGTGTACCTGATGTTCTGCACTCACATAACTTACTAAACAGCATTCAGCTGCATTCTCCTTGTTCAGTGTGTGGCTGGATGGCTGGTTGCCTTATTTACTGCCTTGTCTTCTAAAATTAGAATTATTAATTTCCTCACAGACTTTGCTGTGGTGCTTGTGGTGGTATTAGAGAGCTTAAAAACTAATTAGTGATTATCTTTGTCAGACTGCTGTGAAATAAACTGGGTTTATTTCCATATAGAGATGAGGAACCAGAGCATGGACAGAATAAGTTAGAATATTGCCTCGTTTTGAGACTGATTTAAGGTATCTAAGACATTATATTTAAGTACTGTATTGTATGTTATACATTATAACAAGAAGTGCAGCTACCACCTTCACAAAGATTTCCTGGGAGTGGTTCCAAACTCCATTTGAAATGTACTGAAGCAAACAGTCTTGAATGCATCTTTCTTATATTTGTACTTCAGTGCAAGGTTTCTTCTGATACAGTATTTGAGGTCCTCACAGCAGAACTAAACATGGCTGATGTTCTGACTTTCACATACAGGTACAATCTGTGTTTAGTTTTATTTATCACTTTAGTGCCATGTTGCATTTGATGTCACCCAGATGTCCCACCTGCAACTGCTGTTTGTAAAGATTGTTGTTCTGCTTGTCCAGGATTTCCAAAATATGATCGTTCTAATCCTGAGGAAAGACCCCAAATCTACTGTTTACCTGACAATGGTTTACTTAGTGGAAAGCAAGTAACAAGCAACTTTCATCAATATCTGCCCCTTTTTCTGGAATCAAGTATGTTTATCTAATATGTTTTTATACAAATTATCCATATTCCTATATGCTTAAAAAGTTGAATTCCTTTGGTATAAGGTATTTGCAACCCTTGTCCATAGTAAAAGGAAAGGTGTTTTCTTTCCTTTGAAGTCTGAAGTAATTTTACCATGTATTAGAGAAAGACAGTTTGCACTTTTACATGTGATGGCACTGCATAAAAAGAGAGTAATCACATCTCGGGAGCCATGACCTGATGTAGGGATATCTACGGATAATGACTTTTGGATATAAAGGACAGAGATTAAGGCAGGGCAGGAAATCTGTGGAGTACCACAGGAAGGGCAGCACATGGTAAATGAACCAGCATGAACTTGAGTGGTCATTATTTTTTAACAGAGTTGATCTGGCACTGTGAATTGATATCAAATCAGTGTTTTGGACCATGTGGCAAGTATGAGGAACCCTAAAACTGGATTTTCTATTTCATGGAGATGTGGCCTGTGATTTTACCTTGTGATTGTTACCACAGATGAACTAACATGTGTCACTGGTTTAGAGCTTAATAGCAACTTCACAACCTCTCTTGGGAAACTTGTGTTGGTGCTTGGTCTCCCTCACAGTGAAAAAAGTGTTTTCTGATGTTCAGGGGAAACCTCCTGTGTTTCACTGTGGGCCTGTTGCCCCTGGTCCTGTCACTGGGAACCATTGAAAAGACTTGGCTCCATACTCTCTGTACCTTCCCTTCAGGTATTTATTGTATATATTGTTAAAACCCTGTGAGTGTTCTCCAAGCTGACAATGCCCAACTCCTTCAGCCTTTCTTTATAGGAGAGATGCTCTAGACCCTTAATAATTAAGAGGTTCCTGTTTTTCCAGCCTGTTGAGGTCCCTCTGGATGACAGCCTGACCTTCTTATTAATCAGCCATTTCTCACAGTTTTGTGTTATCTGAAAACTTGCTAGGGGGTACACTCTGCTGCATCATCCAGGTAATTAATGAAGATGTCAAATAGGATCAAAACCAATCATGGACCCCGGGGTACCCCACTAGCTACCAGCCTTCAACTGGACTTCATGCCATGGATCACCACCCTCTGGGGCTGGCAGTTTAGGCAGTTTTCACCTCTCTGTCTGCTCACCTAGCCCATAATTCATCAGCTTCTGTAGGGGGATCCCATGGGAGACAGTGGCAAAAGCCTTACTGATGTTAAGGCAGAAAATAGCCACTGCTCTCCCCTGGTCTACCATGTCAGTCATCTCATCTCAGAAGGCTATCAGGTCGTTTGAGCATGACTTGCCATTTGTTAATCCACATTGACTATTCCGGATCACCTTCTTGTCCTTAACATGCCCAGCAGTGGTCTTCAAGATCAGCTGCCCCATCATGTTCCCAGGGATTGAGGCAAGGCTGACCTGCCTGTAGTTCCCTGCCTCCTTCTTGACGGTAAGAACAGTGTTTACTTTGCTCCAGTCTTTGGGCACCTTTCCCAATCACTATGATCAATCAAAAATTGTCAAGAGTAGATCAAAGACTATTGAGAGTTTTGAACAGACTTCAACAGATTTTAGCCCTTAGGTAAGCACAACTTAATTGCCCAATTTAATCTCAGTACCACTTTATCCAATGAAGACAAAACTGAAGTTTTTTACTATTATAGTTTAAAAAAAAATAAAGCAGATTATTAAAAAGCAGAAAGTCTTAATACAACTGCAGAATTGAAGTGACTTTTGGCTTTAAATTCCATTGATTTTGATGTATTTGTCATGCTGTCTTGTGCAATTCTGATGACTACAGTACCGATAATAAAAATAAAACCTGGCATTTTCTGTTTAAGCCTGAACAAATTTTTGTATTTGCTTTCAAGTTTGAGCAAATCTTGGTGTTTTTATTAAATTAAATTGATTTTGAAAGGAGTGTTGGAGCAGATTGTTTTCCAGGCCCTGCTGATTCTCTATTTATTATCAATATTTGCTGAAAGTAATCTAATTCCTGCTGAGCTGTAACCAGAAAGTTACTTCACTGTCCAAATATTAGCAGCAGTTAGAGAAAAAATTCTAGTTTATTCTAGTCTCTTGAGTTTGCCATTTTATTGTAGACCTACATCTGTAAGGATAAAATTATTGATCATCTTTTTTTAATATGAGTAATTGATGACACTTGAAAGTTTGTTTGTTTTTGTCTAAGGTTTCTTCGGGTTATCTGAACCTTATTTTCTTCATTATAAAACTGATCTATCTCATGAGATTTCTGTCATTCCTGTCATTTCTTATTACTATAAAAACAAACCTTTTTCTGTGTGGTTTTGAACACTGGTGTTCTGACTTCATACTGAAAATTACAAATAAATAATCTTAGCTATTTTGTTGGAAGTCTACATGAAGATCCAGTTTAAACATGTATGATTATACAGAGGAGCTGTGGCAGTGTATATGCATCCCTTAGCAGCATCACACGTGCTGAATTTTTACATTCAGTCTCAATCATCCTTTCCACTCTTTCTGTGGCTAACTGTTATGACATCCTAATGAAGAATTTTTTAATTTTCTTGAAACTTTGATATAGCCACTGCTCCCTAATCTCTTTGATAGGCAAGATGGTGCCAGAAAGGGATGTGTCCTATATGGGAGAAAGAACAAAGGGATCAAAGCGTACAGTTCAGAGACAAGAGATCATTATCTTTCTCACAACAAACTACCCTGTCCTTGAAAATTTATTTAATGCTTCATGCAACATGCACAACTTAGGTAAATATTGAAATTAATATATGGAGAGGCTTCTAACGGACAATCAGAATAGAATTACAGAATCATTTAGGTTGGAAAAAACCTTTATGATCATCCAGTTCAACCTTTAACTCAGCACTGCCAAGGCCACCACTAAAGCATGTCCCTAAGCACCACATCTACATGTCTACATGTCTTTTAAGCACTTTCAGGGATGATGACTGCACCACTTCTCTGGGCATCTTCTTCCAGTGCTGAATGACCTTTTCCACAAAGAAATTTTTCCTGACATCTAACCTAAACCTCCACTCGTGCAATTTGAGGCCCTGTCCTCTTGTCCTATCACTTGCTGCTTGGGAGAAGAGACCAACCCCCACTTCCCTACAATCTCCTTTCAGGTAGTTGTAGACAGTCATAAGGTCTCCTCTGAGCCTTCTTTTCTCCAGGCAAATGTGTTTTGTGTTCAATTCCTAGGGATCTTCTCTGATTCTCAAGTGTGCATTTGCCTTTCTGACTTCAAAATACTCTCCTCTATACCCCCTAAGAGGATAAATGCAATACTGTTATTTTTCTGGGGAAAAAAACCCCGACAAAACCAAACAAGCAACCTTGAATTCTGCTTACAGCATCTTTTTCTCTGGCTTACCCAGAGTATTTGGCCAATTCGCAGCTATTCAGGAAGGTAGTTACACAAATTTTAGCCACTGTTATGTAGAGTCATACCAAAAACTTCTTCCTTACGGTTACTTGAGAGCTATGTTTAAAAAGTTAGCATCAGCCAGCAAAGATAAACTGTGCATGTGTTTTAGTTGACTAAGCTCACAAAAGAAATAGTGAAGAGTCATAAAAAGGCCATAAAAACTATATGGTCATAAAAACATCAAAATTGTGAATATATTATCAGAAATGTTTCATAACTACTTAAAGAGTAGCTAGATGTTATGAACTACTAATAAATTTACTTTGCTACGAATAGATCCATAAATTTGACTGATGAACCTCAAAAGAGTGTTATGAGCTTCACGACAGAGACTGAGTAGTACTTTATTTTAAAAGTACTTAGTGGAATTGTACAGACTGAACAGTTTATTCAGTAGAAGTTAGAGTACCAAAATCTGGCCATTCATGAATTAGGGTCAGGTCAAGCCTCCCTCTGACCTCAGTGGGATTTTTGCCATTCGCTTCAATGAAAGCAGGAGCAAGCTATCAATGCTTTAAAATGGTTCAGTAGGGAGTGTTATTGAAATGCAAATGTACATGTTCTCTTAATCTGAACTTCCCATCTCCCCATTCAGAGTTGTTTGTAGAGAGTTTTATTATGGGCTCTTACTCTGGGACCTGTGTTAGACAAACATTTTTGTATACTCATTAGAGAAATAATCTGTAGTACAGGGGAATACAACTTCAAATTTTGTAAGTATAACTCTAAGCTAATCTAGTGAGTTTGATTTGAAAAGCAACCAAGCCTTGCTGTATCACCAAGACTGAGCAAAGGTGAAGTTAACTATGCTGTTGAGTAGAGTGTGTTCACTTAACACTTAGTGTGAATTGACCTGGTAGGTGTCATAAAAAAGAAAATCTCTCAGGTATTCAATTGCCAGGAGGCACTACTTGCAATGGTTTCATATAACACTTAAAATCACTGGAGCTACAAAAGACTTGTGTACTGAAAACAGAAGTTTGAGCTCATGTATTTGATATAACTTAATGCTAGCTCAGTTTCATTCTTTGTGGATCAAATGTCATCAACACAAATGAGTGGATAAACCAATAAAGGCTCCATTCTATTAAAATCAAACCATGCCTGTCTTCCTTCTGCCTACCACAAACCCCCTTTGCAAATGCCTGGCTTTCTCTTCCTCCTCTCCAGCAATAGTAATTGCTAACACCAAACCAGTTTCACTGGGGAGTAAACATAACCTGTTCATCTTGCTTGAGATCTTGAAAAGCAGTCTAGAGCTTTCAGCTGCAGCCAGCAGGTCAGCCTGCATACTTCTTCTAGGCCCAGTCAGGAGTGGACACAGTTGCTTGCCCAGCCAGCAAATACACACCTTCTGACTGGTGGCTTTGAGGCAAAGTGTTGCCTCTCAGCCTCTAAGGGGGACAGATGTCAGCATCATTCTCATTGGGAAGAGACCAAAGGAGTTATTTTGTGAGAGATGTTATACAGACCCACCTCAGTATTTCCCAGTGCACTTTGAATACAACAGCCAAGATAAAAGAAAACAAAACAACACCTCCCCCCCTGCCCCACCCAGGAAAACCAACAAACCCCCACCCAACTCCCCCACACCTCCAACAAAGCACTTACCAAAAAAATTTAAAATCCAATTGCAACCACTTCATGATGTAGTGATGGAGGAAAAGAGCCAAATGGATTAGTCAAACTCTATTTTTTTTTCCTACTAGGTATCAATTCAATCTCATCACTGGGACATAAGAGGGGCACGCACTGCTGTTAGAGTCTGTTACTATTGCATATGGCAATTGTTACAAATTTAACCTTTGTTCTGGGTATGTGGTAAGCTAATTTAAAAGACAGCTTGTTCATTGTTATTAAAGCACTAATATTAATATCTCTTATTTCCCTATCAGTAGTATTCTAATTGCCAAGGACTAATGGCAGGTCACAGTGCCACCTACACATTTTTCAGGGAGCAGAGGTTGCATCCTTACTGTAATATTAAAGACACAAGCTTGATTACTCTCCCCTAAGTATCCACATTGTTTAGGTTTTAATCTACTTTCTGGCATGAGTTTGGCCTTGCTCCTCAGATGTGTCCTAGGCATAACTTGGGAAGACGAATGACCAATCACCTGCTATTGATTGCTGAATGGCTGAGGCTACCATGTCCAAGGTTGGTAGGGAGGCAGAAGAAACCAAACAGTATGAAAATCGTAAGTTCAGATGTATTCTTGAGAACTGAGAATGATCTCTAAATAGTTTCATTTACTTGACTAGATTTAGAGTATAAATTCCCACTGTCATTAGACTTGTAATTCCCATTAGAACAAGTCTTGGTCTTTCAATACCAATAATTCTCTGTAAAGAAGAAGCAGATACAGAGGTCAGAAGAGCTTTCACAGTGTTATTTAAACAAACATATTCATGTTACTTATACCTCCTTTCTGTACTTTTGGCCACAAGTCATTTTGTGCAGGTGAAGAGGACTGTAAATTCATGAAAGTGATTTTGTTGCTCTGGAGGATGCAGAAGATCTTGAATGGCCCTGGGCCACAGTGAGGTTTAGGAGACAGATGACGTTTCATGCTCTTCAATTCAGTACACATTATCAAACTGGAAGAATTTTGCGGGACCTTTGGGTGTACTGAGCACTTTTCCCGGTGAGCCATATATACCTGTATGTTTGCACCTATGATTGTAGACCAGTGTCTTTCACCATCATTTCTTTTAGATGCTAGTTGAAGTCATTTTCCTAGTAGCACAACTCTTCCTAAGATCCAGATGAGTCCATGGGCCTGAGAGGAGTGCTGCTTCCACCCTTATTAAAACACTGCTTGCAAGCACTGCAAGACCTTTTGCTTGTCTTGGAAAACTCCCCATTGAGTAACTTTGCTGAACAGGATTAGTCCTGCTTAGTTTATGAGATCCAGCATGATCACAGCTGTGATGATGTTGCACCTAGCCAAGAGAAAAAAGCAACAATGTCTTGCATATATGCCTGTTTGGTAAAAAAAAAAGAAAAAGAAAAAGGAAAAGGAAAAGGAAAAAGAAAAAGAAAAAGGAAAAGGAAAAGGAAAAAGAAAAAGAAAAAGGAAAAGGAAAAGGAAAAAGAAAAAGAAAAAGGAAAAGGAAAAGGAAAAAGAAAAAGAAAAAGGAAAAGGAAAAGGAAAAAGAAAAAGAAAAAGGAAAAGGAAAAGGAAAAAGAAAAAGAAAAAGGAAAAGGAAAAGGAAAAAGAAAAAGAAAAAGGAAAAGGAAAAGGAAAAAGAAAAAGAAAAAGGAAAAGGAAAAGGAAAAAGAAAAAGAAAAAGGAAAAGGAAAAGGAAAAAGAAAAAGAAAAAGGAAAAGGAAAAGGAAAAAGAAAAAGAAAAAGGAAAAGGAAAAGGAAAAAGAAAAAGAAAAAGGAAAAGGAAAAGGAAAAAGAAAAAGAAAAAGGAAAAGGAAAAGGAAAAAGAAAAAGAAAAAGGAAAAGGAAAAGGAAAAAGAAAAAGAAAAAGGAAAAGGAAAAGGAAAAAGAAAAAGAAAAAGGAAAAGGAAAAGGAAAAAGAAAAAGAAAAAGGAAAAGGAAAAGGAAAAAGAAAAAGAAAAAGGAAAAGGAAAAGGAAAAAGAAAAAGAAAAAGGAAAAGGAAAAGGAAAAAGAAAAAGAAAAAGGAAAAGGAAAAGGAAAAAGAAAAAGAAAAAGGAAAAGGAAAAGGAAAAAGAAAAAGAAAAAGAAAGAGAAAAAGAAAAAAAAGAGAAAAAAATTTAAAAAGTGAACTAACTGAGGAGGGTTTTTTTTCAGGGTTTTTTCCCCCCTTTATAATTAACTACACTTTTTTCACCATTTTGAGGGGATATATTTTTAACGTTGGTTGAAACTCTTTTGTACAGAAGTCTGTGTTATATGAATTCTAGGTTTTGTTAGCAATGGATTAAGTTGTGGGAGACTCTGACCTTGTGATACTACCATGTTTCTGCTAAACAAAGTCCAGTATGCCAAACAAAGATGTAGCAAGTAGTTACGAAATGGCACGGCTATTACACATGCTTTTGATTCTCATTGTCTGGTGTTTATTTTGGGATAATTCTGTTTTGAGAGTGGAAAAACCAGACTGTAAATAAAAGGGAGGCCTACGATAAATGCATTTTGCTACACCCTTCTCAAAAGGCTAATGGAGGGCTCTTCAGTGAGTGCCTAAAAAATAGGAGAACTATTTTCCATAGTGAAAGAAAAAGGTAAGAATATTCTGGGCCACCATGACAAGTCAGAAAAGTAGTTATTCACCCACTTGCGCAAAGCCTGAGTAATTTGCTGTTGCAGCTCACAGTCTATGTTGTTTCCCTCCTATGTAAGGTTTCTAGGTCACCGCCTCTGGTGTTGTTCTAAACCACGCAGCTCCACTCCCAACATACCGCCCTCCTGCTGGACAGAGGAAGAATCTCTATTGCAACTTCCAGGAGATGTTGAGTTAGCTGGTACTGCATTTCCACTCCTGACTTCTCTCCTATATTACCCCACAAATGAAACCAGATGATAGGAAAGGAAAGAAGAGGGAAGGGAACGGGTCAGACTGAAGGTCAAATGAATCCAAAGACCTAAAAGAGTGCAATAACTATAATCCAGAATCATAGTCCAAGACATACTAATGCCATTTTAAGATGAAACTTTTGTTAGTGATGTGGATTCAGCCCTTAGTTCCAGAAAACATAATCTAAGTTATCTACTTGTATTTTTATAGCTCTATAAATCTTTAAGGCCAAATTCTGTCCTTCTGCGCATGCAGGACTCCATTTATTCCATGGGGAGTTGCACTTGTATATCAGAGGGTAAAATCTGGTTATGTTTTCTAGATAGCAATAGGAAAAAGGGGAGGTCTTTCACTTTTAAAAACATTTACTGTATCCTAGCAATGTGCAGCGATGCTATGCAAGCCTGACAACGGACAAATGGTATTGAGAGATATTAAACCTTACAGGAGACAATGTGATAATCTTTGGGATTCTGTAGGTAGGGCAAGTTCCAAACACTGATTCTAGGCACAAAGCAACTAAGGTAATATAGAAGGAAATATCTTAAACCCTTGTGTTGAGGTTGATGCAAACCTCAAGAAAATCTGATTGTCCAGAAGTATAAACAGACAGGGGAATTAGGAGAAGCAAACATTTTGTTCTCAAGGTTTTGTAACTCAAAAAAATTATATATACTTTTTTTTTTAATCATGTGTAGGCTGCATTTGCAAAATCTTAGCTTGAGATTGTTGCTTTACAGCTTGGAGCTTAAGTGATTTTAAAGTTCTTAAAAGGAACAACTAAACTCTCTCTGTAAGCAAATAAAGTATGAATCAGCTGTTTAATTCTCCAGGATAAACAATTAAAGCAACAGGAAGAAATGTACTCAATGAACAGCTTTATGATCTTGTTGGCTACAAATTATAGCTAATTAGAGAAAACATTCTGAATTTAAACTTTGCTGGAATGAGAAATTGTTATTCACAAAGGCACAGTATGGCTGTGCATGCAGACTGCCACTATTTATGATGCCAAGTTGACTCTTGAATAGGTTGTGCAATTACCAGGGGAGGTGAGAGAGATGGGAGTCTGAAGATGACGAACACTGCTAGCTTCCATAATCTCAGCTTCTTTCAGCCATATTTACTGATTTACAGAAACATGAACTGCAAACAGAGTAAAAGGAAAATGGCACCACTGAAAGCTTTTCTATGGAAACCTTGAAACAATTTCATTTCCATCATCTAAAATTCCATAAGATGTGGTCTTAGTCTTCGTGACACAGTTCTGCCTCTTCAGCAATTTACCTTCCAGTTATGAGAATTACCATTTGATCAGTATTTATTGTTGTTCATTAGGTGCTCTACCAAAATCTTTCAAATGAAGTGTCACCCGAAGGAATGTACTAAGAGATATGAATGAAAATTTGAGAAACATCAGACAGGGAAAGACTTATTTATACTACTGTAAATGCAACATCTTGGTATATCTTCATGTATTGTTGCCTTGCATACTTCTGACTTGACAGCATCATGCTCTGGAGCTTGGCTGTAGTGATGAAGGGAAGGAACAGAATTTCCAGAGGGAATTGCAGCACATCTAGCTGTGGTGGCAGGACACTCTGCTTGCCCCTTTGAGCAGAGTTGATGCAACTTTTGAAACAATTTAATCTCCTGTCCCTGTTGAAGAGTCCAGCAATCATAAACGAAGATTGAGAGAGAGGAACCTGAACCAGTTTTTTTTGCATTGCTCAGCAATGGATTTAGTACAACTTTTTGACAAGGATTGGATGCTAGTCTTTTAAAGGACATTTATGAAATATTTGTCAAAAAAATAATTCTCATATCCAACTGTCTTAATATAATGACCAAATAATTTAAAATGTACACTTAAAAAAATAAAAGGGAGTTGAAGTTTTCAAGACTTCTTTATTATAAAATCACTTAGGAGAGATAAGAAGAAGTTCTTTTATGGAAATCTTAACGATATTGTTCCTCTAGCTGCTGTACATTTGGGTTCTTGAAGAGGAGATAAAGGCATGGCTCTTCATTTACAGGTATTTTTACATCTACTAAATGACTGGTTGGAAGCCATTATGGTTGAGGCCCTATCTCATGATAAGTACTAACTGCTGCCTTCTGCTGCAAATGAGAGCCATATCTGAGGCCTTTTTCTACTTAGGTTTCTTTCCTTCTCACGAGTTTACCAATGAATTGGGTCATTGTCTGTGCCCAGTGATTTTGTGGTAACTTGCTGGTTTAGAGTCCTCCAGAATGATATCTTTAATATACTTATGAAACTTCTTCACCAGTAAAATATGTGGGCTAAGCCCAAAACCAACACTAGCACATCTGGGGTGTCTATACTTTCTGGCATCACTTTCCAGTACAGCCACATAATAATTAAATAACTAGCTGATATCATAGCCAGTCTGGATAGCTGTTTTATCAGATGTCAAATAGCAGGAAAACATACAAAAATAGCAATGGCAAGCTCTGCTTTATGTGATAACCTCAGAATGCATCATACAAAATAAGACATTATTAGCTCTTACTGCTGGTTGAAACAACATTCCCATTTATGTGGTAGTGAAGTCACTTAAGTGATAGCAGTGGAGTCCTAATAATTGATTTCTGTGAATTGCCTGAGATGCTCTGAATATAGCTATTGAATATAGCTGTATTCCGGTGTTGAATATAGCTATTCCAAAAGGAAGCCATGATGGAGGCAGATGGTAGGTCAGCAGGGTGACGTTTTCTCCATCCAGTCACCAAGGGAATGCGCTACATCTAACAATGACAAGTTAGGGACTGTGGTTTCTTTTGCCCTCATATTTCTCATTTAAATCTGTGTCTCATGGTCATTTCTAAGTTGCTACTCATCATAACCAGTCTAATTGTTATCCTCCTTATCAGTGACACTGGTACAGCTGAACAAGATTGATCACAGGTCATTTATTCAAGCCATACCCTCTAATTTCTGTTTGCATTTTGGGTTTTTTGATAAGAATTATCTGCATTAGTTCACTACTCCACCACTGTGTCCTGTCCATTCGCAGATGTAGTGCCCCACAGTGCCCAATGTCTCTGGACAGCAAATTCTTCAGCTTTGTCATGGTTCTGCCACTTCCTTTTCATGTAAATCTGCTGTACCTCCGTCTGCCACCTGTGGAACAGGGTTAATTAAATCTGCCTCATATACTGGGGCTGCTGGGTAGGGCCTAATAATTCCCTGGGTGTGTCTCTAGTGCTGCTTTATTTTGGATGAGACTTTTGAAGTGGACTTCTTCATCTGCTCTGATTACCTCACTTTGGTTCATCTTGGAGCACATCTCACCATATGCTTCTTGGGTCCTTCCTTGTGTTCAGCTAGAGGACACACTCCAGCTCCACATCTGATGCTGTCCAATCAACAGGAATGGAATAAAGCAAGTCCAAACTGAAACCTTCAAAATATTTAGCATAGGGGATATTGAGTCTCTGGTACTAAATGTTTTGCTCTGCAGGTCCATTCCTATTGTGCCATAGTATATACTGAAAGCATAGACGTTATAACTGATGGTTGCCTTTGTGATCCTTGGATGAAGTGAACAGCAAAAGTATGAGGTTTTGTGTGCATTTCAGAGGATAAATGCAGCCTTTGTGTTTTAATCCCAGATTTTGGCTTTATTTCACTGTACTATTTTAGTGGGACATTCCATAGTTTATATAAGAAAGTTTACCTTAGAAGATCTAATAGCAAATGGAACCTGCTCCTGCACTTATGTAAATAAAATCTATTCATGCTGAGATCATTCTGGTCCATGGACATTAACCAGCAGTGTTTATTTTTTTATACCTGGCAAATTTCACTGAAATTTTCATTTTGAATAGATGCAGAAGGTTAACACCAGTAGTTTATTTTGATACACACTCTATACACATCCTCAGATACTAAGCTACATTTTGGGGTTACAGTAAACTTAGTTTTTAAGTCCTCCACAGCAATATTCTCCTTACCCCACCATATGCTTGAAATGAAAATATGAATGCCAGCAAAAGAACTCTCGTGCACATCATTCCCTTGCAGCACTTCTGTGTTTTTAGAACACACCGTTTTTATTGATGCTATCTTGTGGTCGATTCTTATGCCACTCTTGTATCTTTTACTCTGATAAAATTCTGATTGTCTCTGCAGTATTACTTTCAGTATAAAGAAGCATATGATTAATGAGGCCTAAAGAAATATTTTTTGTTACTTGCTCAAGCCCTTGGTTTTTCTTTTGTTTTGTACAAACCTGGTTTTTTTCTGTTTACTGTCACTATTGACAACACTACAGAAACCCCTGGCTTTTTCAGTGGTGGCAAAGTATCACTCAGTTTCATGCACATTATCTTATAGGCCAACTATGCTCAGTTAGCCCTCGTACCGATAAAAGTCTCTCCATGTCTCTTAGCCAGCAGGAGGTGCTGAGGAATGATGCAACAAATATATTTTCACTGAGATAGTCGGGTTCCCTCTGTGCTCAACGCAAAAATTTTCACTAAATTGTGAGCTGGATCTAAGCATTGTCACATCAAAGTGAGGATTTTAGTTCTATTTTTAGGATGGCATTTGGCTAGAGCAGGGACATTCTTCTTTTGCTCTTGTTTTAATTAAATAACCTTTAAGGCAAGTAAGCAGGAACATTCAACCCAATGTAAAGCTTTTTGTTACTCCAACAGGGAGCAGTGTCAATGCACGGCATTTATTAAAGACTTGGCTCTTCTTGATCTACTTGGAATAAATGACAATATATTACAATGGTGGAGGTGGGATAACCAATAAAGAGAGGAAATATTGCTAATCCTTAAACTAACTAGCAAGATAAACTGCAATCACAGCTTTAGATTATATATTATGTTAAACAGTGATCAAAGAAAATCCAAAGAAGGCAAAGAAAGTAAGCAAATATAGAAAGATTTTCTAGTCAAATTAGTGACTACTGGTTATCATTCACCCCTAAAAATTCCCCTCTGTATTTGTTAAGATTAGTCCTAACATAACTAAAATGACTACTGAACCCTTGAAACATGAATCCTCTTCTCACTCCACTTGCACCTTGCGTGTAGTGACTGAGTAAGTACCTTCAGTACTCTTCTAGGGTACAACTAGTAGGGGCTGGAAAATACATATTATTTCTTATGTCACTGTATTCCTTCAATTTCTTGGAGGTTTCAGTTCTTAGTGTGTGATGCGGACACCTTTCTTCCAGTAAGGTCTATGAAACCAGATAATCACTGAACACAAACACTTTATTAACAAGAACAGGCAGGCATAGGCACCTTGGAATACTTAATCAGCTAGCCAAAAGCAACCACTGAACCAGCAATGAGTAGTTTAAACAAAATATGGAATACCATGGAAGACACCAGGGTAAGAGAATATATACTTTAATTCCCGTCCATAAATATGGGAGCCTAACAAATTATAAATGCCTAGAAAGATAATCCTACAATACTACAGTGTATAACCACTTTGTGAACACTTTGAACATTTTTAGAGTGATAAAAAAGTGTTTCATGGATTTATCAGAAACAAGTCCATCTCATTTATCTTTGACAGGTTAATTGGCCAAGGGGATAAGGATGAAGAGTAGACTTGTTAGATCTCAATTTTAAGAAAGCTTTCCACAGTCTTCCACACTTTTCTCAAAAGGAAACTGGAAAAATGCAGTGTAGATGAGTTCACCATAACATATACACAGATAGATGTCACTTGTTGGTCTAGTTCTAATCATTATTTTCATGAATGACTTGATATATGAAGCAGGGGATCTTCAAGTTACACCAGCAGATAGGAAGTGCCAGCAAGTGCCAGCGCTTCAGAGAACTGTGTTAGAGCCTGGAGAGAAAATCTGATACAAGTGGTACAAATTAAAAAAAAAAGGGTAGTTTTCCACAGATGTCAACAGCATGAATACAAAATGGGAAATGTTTATGTGGGATGCAGGACAATAAATAAACCTGAAGACTATACAGCCCGTAAGCTAAGTAAGAGTAAGCTGCACTATATGGCTGAGGAAAGATGAATCTCACTGCAGAGCATACTAGTAAGAGTGCCTTATGTTCTGTTTTACTCTGCTGGCACTGGGGAGACTCAGTTTGAGTGCTTTGTCCTGTTTTGGGCACCACACTATAAAATTATAGCTAGATATATAGAAACAAACTGGAGAGAGTTCAGAGGAGAAGAAGAATGATAAGTAGTATGGAAAACACACTGCATGAGGAAAGGTCAAGAGAACTGGTACTGTTTAGTCTAGAAAGAGAAGATGAGAACAATGTGACAGCAGCTTTCCTGTATACAGAGCTAACTGTTCACCATGTCCATGACAGGCAGACAAGGAGGTGATAATTTAATTTGCAGCAAAAATGTTTAGCTGCCGTATTGGGAAAAAGCTGTAAGTTGGAAGGCAGTAATATGGCAGAGTAAGTAGGTCTCCAACAGAGCTTGTGGAATCCGCTGCACAGGACAGATTTGTGCAGGAGTGAGGTGTCTCTCCAGCATGGTCCAAGGGACTGAGGATGCCTGAAAGCAGAGAGAATATTTGTCTGACAGTGTATTCATGTTCTCTGTCATTCAGCTTTCTAACAAGAAAAGAAATTCCCACTGGATTTCAACTTGTGACAAAGAGTTTTAGTATTTCTCTGATCTTTAAGGGATATTTATTTATCCAGTTTCCATTATTTCAGTGTCTTCTCTTACTGCTCAGAATGCTCCCCAAAACTCATAGCAACATGTATGTTAGTATTTCACTTGGAGCTTATTGCTCACCCTCCCATTTCGTGTAATGTGAAAAAACATTCTCACATTTAGGAGTATGCAATATACTGATAACAGTTTAAAAGGAAAATATTGACATTAGTCTGGCTGTGATAATGTGAGTAAATATTTAGCTGACTATTTAGTAGCTGGGTAGTCAAGAAATGCCATACAACCCAAAACCAGATGAATAACAAGAAGATTCAGTTCCCTTCACTCCTTTCCTGGCTCCAGAAATAGGTACTAGCACAGAAGCAGAGACTTAGCTACTTTTCCCATGTCTGGACATGCCAGTGTCTCAACTCATCTTACTTCAAATGCCACTTTAAAATACATCTGTGCTGTAATGCATAAAAGGAACCTGCTGTGCAATAACATCTTATGTAAATTGTGACTTGTGGTTGTTGCTACAGCTCCACTAAGCATTACAAGCACATTTCACCCCTACTTTAACTGGCTGCTGCTTGTCTTAACACCTGCCTTGTGTTTGAGATTGCAAACTTTTCAGGTCAGAGTTTACCTGATGTCTGTACAGTGCCTCGCACATTTCCCTCCCACCTGTCATTCCCATTAGTACTCTAAGCACTATCCACGCTATCTACTTTAGTTCTATAAATCCAAGCTATGTCTAAACTGTTCTTTGTAACATCTTTAAGTTGGCAATTTTTAGTTATCCTCTGGGACCTTTATTAATCCACCACAAACCTTTATACTACAATATTAACTTCCTGTCCTTTGGCTAAAGCAATGCTGCCCTACTCCTATCATTCCAAGAGGCTTCTGCAGTGCTTATTTTCCTGTTCCTATGGCCCTGTCTGCTCTTCCACTGGCTCCTCCTTCACCACCACATCAAATAAATTACCCCCTGCTCTTCTCAAGCTAATGGCTTGCTGCCATATTCCAAGAAGCCAGTTCTGTTCTCTCTCTTGGCCAGCTTTCATCACCCACATCCTAGATTTTCAGACATGTACTTGCACATTCCCAAGTTTTCTCAGCAGAGTAGGCAAAATCAAATTTTGCTACCCCAGCAGGTTAACTGCTGGTGTGCTGACATTGTTGATAATGCTTTTTAATAGTTTCTTCTACTCTCTTTTGTATGGTCTGTCCATATCGATCTCCTCTCTCCCCCAGTCTCCCTTTTCCACTCCCAACCCCCTTTTAGGTTAGAAATTTATCAGGGAAGGAAGCAGTCATTTGTTTTCCCATCCAGCACAATAGGGTCTTGGCCACTGACTGGAACTCACAGATAAGTCATTCAGTGTTCATTAGCATCTCAAGTTTTCTGCTTTCCATTGCAACATACATGGTTTTTAACAAGATCAACAAAGTTACTCCCAAACTTCTGATCGTTAGGCTTTTCTTCATTTTCTTTTAACACTGACAGATCCAGCTCTCATTTTCTTATCAATTCAGTCTCTTCAAATCTGTGCCTTTTAAGAACTGCATAAGACATTCTACTTTTTCCTTTTTTTGTTGATTAATTTGTCTTCTTCAACAGATGATCCTTGAATCATAGTTTATCCTGCTTGGTCATTTTACCATTCCAAATTATATTACCAACATTTTTCATCCCTGTAAATCATATAATCAGTCACTACTGTTAAATCTGAAGAGCATTACATGCTCTGAAGAATTGTCCATTTCTTTCATAGAGAAGCTCTGAGGTCTGAAGTGTGTGGTGACCTCTAATGGTTGTAAAAACCCTGTACCTGGAGCAAGACCACAGGGATTTCTGGATTTCCCATCTCTCTCTTCATCTACAGAGAGCACATTTACTCAAACTGATTATTCTGTCCCTAGGATGACTCCAATATGCCTTTTGCTGTTGCTGATCTTGTTCACCTATTATTTGAATACCCTGGAGAAAAAAAACCGTGAAACCTCTAGAAGGTCGGCAGCATGCAGGTACCCTCAGCCATGCATCTTTTCACTCCCAGCGCTGATAATACAGAGGCCTGAACACCTGGCTGAAATTAGCACATTTATAAAGGTCAACTGGCTGAAACTCAGAGAAAAACAGAAGGAATAGTTTCAGCAAATGGAAAATATTTGACAGAACTAGCCACAGCAGTTCTCACCATGGGGAGCTCTGCTCTGTCAAATAGCCAGCTGTAGTTATCATCTTTATGGATTTCCAGAAGCCTGTTGGTTTTTTTAGTGAGTGGCAGAAGTGCTAGAGCTACATATCTGGCAACTTGGTCACAGTGATTTCCCTGTTGGATGGGACTCCTGGCAACTTTCAGCATATTTACTGCAGCATACTGGGCTTGGGATGAAGTTGCATCCGCCCCGGAACGAGTCGCACAACAGCATTTGTGCCTGCAGCAAGACTGGAGATCTCATTGCTCTGCTTGTTTTGCCGGATGGCTGCTGTATGACAACGCGCTTTGAAGTCCCAGGTCTCCATCTGGAATGAAGCATCTTCAGCCAAGGTGTACCTGCTGTGTGCATCACAGCATGTAAGCTGTTAATAAGGTTTCTTAATAAGAACTCTTTTCATTTATTAAAATATAACTACATGTACAGGCAGTGGCAAATGAAAAGGAGGACAAGGCAGAAAGTGCAGTTGGCATTTTACCACTATGGCACACAGATTAATAAAACCCAACCTAACCAGAAGTCAGAAAAGACCATACGTGGTGAGTCACACTCACAGTTTGTGGCTAGGACAGAAAATGAGAATTACTGTTACTGTATATAAGGTTGGACATCGTGGGAAATCATAAGGATTGCTTTGGAATTATGAAACTGCGGAACTTGGTGTTTGGCCAAGTCCCAAAACCCCTAGTTCAAGTTTCACTGTCTAAAGGCCAGTTTGATTAAGGAAGGAGACTAAACTCAAATGACTTGGGTTAGGATTTGGACTCTTCTATGTTCTTGATCATCTTACCATCCTGTAGAAAAAATTTGAAGCATATGAACCATTTCTTGAGAAAAATAAAGCAAAACAAACAATTTTTTTTTTCTTCTGCCTTTGCTTTTTGTTTAAATATAGGGAAAATTGTTAAACTTGGTAAAATTCATTATTCATTTTTGGATAAGCACTACAAAATATATCTTCAATGTTTTCCTCAATTATAAAGATTAGTCAGGCATTTACCTTTTGGTTGCTACTTGGACTCAGTTTTAAGATCTCAAAAACTCCAGGTCCAACCTCTTGGTTTGCAAGAAGACTGCTTTAAGAACATAAGATTAGTAATCCACTATGATTTTTTGGAGAGAGCCACGATGTGCTCAGTAAATGAGAGGACTCATCTTCTGTCCTTTTCAAGACCACTTTTCCTAAGTATTCTAATGATCCAGTTCTACTGGAAAAAAAAAAAAAAAATTACCGGAAAACAAATGCTCTGGTGGTAATTTCAATATATATTTGCAGTTCTGGAAAAAGTTTCAAACAGCAATTTAAACTGTACAGGAAATCCACAGATGTGAGTGTGAGCTAAAAATGGCACTGCTTGGGATAGTGGTTTGGTGCAGAAGCACTGGACAGATAGATTTCATACTCAGGAGAACCAAAAAAAAGGAAAGAAAACTTTGAAGAAGCAACAAAAGAGTCAGATATGAAACAGGGCATGAAAGTTTTATATTTTATTTAAGGCAGAAAGAAAACAAAAATGTAAAGGACTTGAAGATAGTGAGGGGTGTTTTTTTGTTTTTTTTTTTTAATGACAGAAAACAAAAAGCCATCTTTAGACCATTTTTTAAAGAAGGTGACTCATTAAAAGGAACTATAAATAAGATTTGAGCTGTAAAAAATTGTTGGGAAAAAACTCATTACTGCCTGACTGTTCACTTTTCAGTTATGGCATGTCAGGAAAAATTTTCAGAACATTAAAAGACTAAGGGTGAAAAAATATGAAAAACAAGTAGCAATTTATGTGATGTGGCTGTCTACATGAAAATTGTTCATCATTTGATTCATGTGTGGAAACTCCTAATAAGCCCAATTTTGTGAAGATGTGGATTTCTCAAAGACGTAAGCAGAACTGAAGAGTTCAAGGACTGCAATGCGTGTGTAAGCTGGGATTTCTTTACATCAGGTGGAACAGGAACTGTGTGAATTCACTAGTCCACTGGAAAAGGCTAATAGAGAAATGTTCCTAATTTAATTCAAATGCAGATTTAGAGATAAGAATGAAAAAAGGTTTATCAGCAAAAAAAATCTGATGCTTTAAAGGCTGAAAAATGTCAAGCATTGGATTAGTGGAAAAGTGGGTGTTGCTAGATGCTAAGAGAAGTACAACTTTGCAAAGAAAACTGGAGCAATAGCAAAAATAATTTTTTTCAGGTATATAAAGAACAAGGAAAGAGGAGACTTCTCATTAAACATGTGGCACTTATTAGTAAGCCAGGGCAGAGAACATAGTTTTGGCCCTTAAAGTAACTGAATAATTTACCTCTGAGTTTGGTGGGAAGGATAATGTTGGGCATGAAGTCTGGGGTGGTGGAGTTAATGAGAGCAGACTACAGAGGTGGGGAGGAAAAGGTGCGGAAGACTTGGTTTGTTCAGAGCCTCCACAAATGTCAAACAAATGTTAGAGAGCAAATAGCACTCTAACTGGGACTGTCAGTATCTTAAGAACACCTTCCTGCCACTGAGTTCAGCCATACTAGGCACTGCTGAAGTCACGATTGGGCCATTGGGCAGTTGCCCAATGGAAGGTGTTGGGTGCTCCTTATCCCAATTCTCTCCCACACAAAAGCGTATAGTGCTCAAAAACACTTTTTTGACTGGCATCCTCCCTGATGGGGCCAGTGTCTTAGGTGAGCCTGGAAGTTGGAGTCACTTTTAACCAGCTGGTGAAACACTAGAAGAAAACATCTGCTTGCTGCTTGCTATTTGTATTTCTTTAAATGATCAGAATAGCAGAAAACTGTGGACTGTAAAGGTACAAGTTTATTAGAATTGCACATTTTAGGAGTTTCCTTTAAGAAGAGTCATTCAAAAGCTCTTTTAGAAGGAAGAACCTGCATTTAAAATGCCTTAAAGCAACCATGCAACAAAATACTGAAGAAATATTAAAAAGAACAACAAGTACAGTGCAATAATTTTAACAAATAATAGGAACAATTAAGATGAAATAAATATAAGCAAAGCTAAAAAGAATTATGGCATAAAACACACACATGAATGCTATGATTAATGTAAAGGGAGATTGCATATTCTGTTATAAATGTTTAGTGCCTTTATTTTTAACATTGTCGTTTACATTATGGATATAATAGCCTTTCAGAAATGGCAGATAAATGACAATTTCAAGCTAAGAATTTTTCAACTACTTAAGGAAAGTTTGAATGCCAAGTTTTCTTATGATTTTTATTGCAGTATATTTACATTAAAAGCTAGAGATATATAAACTCGAGCAAAGAACCCTTTACTCAGAAATATAATTTGTTTGGAATTCCTATGGCTCTGCTCTCTTGCAGCAATATGCATATATTTAGATGACAACAATAAATCTTAAGAATAAAATCTCAATGCTTACAGATTAAGATACACTATATTTTAACGTAATATTTTATTTTGAAAGTTAATTTTATAATTCAACTGATACAAAAAACTCATGCAAACATTTCTAAGAGCCTATCTATTAAAAAAAACCAAAACTTTCCTATGATATTGTTTATGGTTACAAAGTAATAGTTGGTTTTGTATGTTTTTGCAAGCATATATATCCTCTATTGATGACTTTTTTGTACTTTTTGCATTACTATGGGTTTTATTTCATCTCCATTCAAGACTGGAGCAAACAAATGAACTGTTGATCTGATAAGAGAGAAAGCACATTGATGTATCACAGAAAATGGGCATGAATTTTTTCAGATTGCTGGAAAATATTTGCTAGAAAAGGAAATAGGCATTTTTGGAGAGCATGTTATTGCTATGAAATTCAAAGCCCAGTTTAGGAGACCTTTTGCATAAAAATACCAACTCTTTCTTAGGACCATGGAAATGTAAAATGGGCACCATTGTGATTACAGATATTGTGAAAGACCCAGGTTAAACTTAATGGCCCCACTGAAGTAATTCAATTTCACAGAGATCTTCAGCTGGAGTGAATTAATGTGATCACTGAACTGAATTTTTCTGTGGAATGAATTTTTCATGGACCAGCTGAGCTGCTCTGTTATGATGGAGCTGCAGAGTGATGACATGAATTCAGAGCAAAGTATTGTACCAAACAACCGAATGCTAATGATAACAAACTGTTTTATGTGTGTGCAAGTGTTTGTGTGCTGCCTGGAGTTTAATATACCTTCTCAAATTTTATGTTTCCCTTTTGGTACTTGATCTGGAGTTAGGAGAGACACTCTCATGTGCTGGAACTCTCCTGGTGTGCTACGAATGACATAATTCACCCCTGATATGTAAGTTCACAGTGAGGAGTAGAAGGCTACTCTGCTTTTGATCAGTTTGTTATGCTCTTGTCTAAGGCATTAAACAAAGCCTCTTGGGCAGAGCAATTAAACTAGTCAAAGCACTCGAACATGACTGGTTTGCTGGAAGCACTGTGAGGTGGCCGCGTGGGGCCACACACTAGATTTATGATGATCTAATTCAAACTTGTGCAGCAGCAGGACGTTTTATAACTTTACTTGCTTTATGCTGTGTTATGTGTGGCGCCAATTCTCTTGGACTGGCAGATTAGCTTGGAGGAGGATCTGGTATTGTCTTTCCAGTGTTTTAAATACTTTTTTATATTTGGAAATTGCTGAGCTTACATTAGGATAAGAATCTACTAGAGTGAAAAAGTAATGAAAATGACAAACAAAGTCGATAAATTTACCTACTCCATCAGTGATTTTGGTTTCCAAGTGTTTATAAGCCTCTGGCCAGAGTGGTTATCCTTAACTGAGGCTGATGTTCCCTAATTAACTGTTTCTATAGTAATGTCCTTCAGCCTCCCTTTAATGAGCATCTGTTTTGCAAGTCCTGGCAGTGGCAAGATAGCTGCTATGACATCACACTTGCAGCAAGTAGGATTGTGCAAAGGGCAGGAGGATGACACTGCAGATTTTCACCTAGAGTATCCTGGGATTTATGTCTAATGATGTTGTGTGTTACTTCATCACTGACACCAGTCTTGATGAGGGAAAAATAACTAGAGACTCTCACATTTACACAGTTAATGTTGTGTTCTATATTCATAGAGGGCTGTTAAAAAAATTAAATTCAAAATAAGGCAAAATTATTCAAAAGCACAAGACTCACTGTTTTTCAGTAGGTTTTCAGTCTGGACTTTTTGCTGGAGTGAAGGAGTCTGCGGAGCTGCAGGGGCAATCTGTCATATGCAATGAGGAGCTAAGAGCAACACAGGCAGCCATCCATGCCTCCTCCCACCCCGGGTGGGCATGGAAAGGACTGAGAAAGGTAGGCTCCTTGTTGCCAAAGAAAACTGATTGCAGTTTGTAGACAAGGCTCCATTTTCAATCACTATACAATGCTGTCATTGTCACTCTTTGTTTAATGTGTTTTAAGCAGTAGATAAACTGGTTAACTGCTTTCCAAATGAGTTATGTTTGCAGAGGCTTTAGTGCTCTTAAGGAAGCAGTCTGCAAAGATTTAATGGGATCTGTGTAAAGAAGAGGCTGGTATCAGTTTCACTGTTCACTGATCTATGTATTTTTTGTGGGATTAATTTGAAGTGCTTTACATGTTTGTATTTTATTTCTTGAACTATTTCTTCATGACGTGCTTTATGAAGTGACATGTGCTGTATGAAGTTTTCATCTGGAGTGATTAATAAGAGACCAGGCTACAGGTAAGGTATGGTGTGCTGATTTGTTAATGAGACCTCCTTTTCCAAAACCCTCCTTCCTGCTGTCACAGGATAGAGGACGTGCTGGTAGGCTGTATAGCCCAGCTGTCATGATTATTAGGGTGACATCAGAGCTGTTGACCAGAGATCAGCCAAACCTGCCACCTCAGGGAAGGTTTGGTAGCTCTAAGATGACCTGGATTTGGCCAGAAACTCAGTAATGCGCTGACAGTGTGACCCGCTCCAGGCCGAAACTTGCTCTCAGCACTCAGTGCACTAAGAAAATTAGAATTCCTTGTTAATATAGTCTGTTTTCTTATTCTGTGCAATATGAGGGTGGCTGAGTCTCTTTTAGGTGAATGGAGCTAGTCATACCTACAAAATTTTAATTGTTAAGTCTTTCCGAGAAATTGCTATGGGATAAAAATGTCCATTTCTGAGTTCAACTCAGTCCAGAAATACTCATGCATGGCTGCTAACTTCAGTGGAAATTTCTGTGGCATGGATGTTTTTTCCAGCCTGCTTGCTTAAGAGGATGATAAGAAAAGGTAAACACAAGTGTTTCGCTGAATAAGAGTAGCATTTAAATGATTGTGTTGAGTGAGTACCTCCAAAATAAGACTCATGTTTCCCATGACCTTGTCCATATTATTGAATTTTCACTTTCCTAGCAAGATAATGCTTTGAAGGCTGGAGTAAACAAAATAAAGACCTTGAATACAGATTTGTAGGATGGCTTCGTTTTTTCTTTTCTCTTTCATGGGATTTGCAATTTTCTCTGCAGCATCATGTAATGGAAAATGTTAGCAGAGCTGCCCTCAGATGGTAATCTGTATTCTCCACAAAGTCAAGCAGTTTGAGTGAAGGCTGGAGAATGGAGGTAGAAGCATCTTGAAATGACCACTGAGTAACTTCAACCTAATTTGTCCCCCACTAATGGATTACCTGGTGCAGAGTGAGCTTGAGTCAGTTCTCTGAAACAACTGTAAAATTGGCAGAGGTATTGAGAGAAGAAAGCCTAAAAGCTACATACCATCAGCTCAGGAATAGCTTGGGGTAGCAGGATAGCCTGATACCCAAAAATGTGGGATCCAGGGCTTTATTGGCACTGTTACCCTCAGACTGGACACCCTTCACTTTCACATGCATACATACCTACAGAAAAATGCACTATAGTTAGAAAGAATACTATAAGGGAAATGTGATGGAACTAGACTTTTTTGCACTCTGAAGAAGATTAAGATGAAATGTAATAATAGCACAAATTCATCTTCTTTAAATGAAGCTCTGATGAAAATGGATGTATTGAAAAACCTGAGTTGCTGCTCATGATGGTGGTCCACAGCCAGGCAGGCCTAAGTCAGCATGGGCAGAGAAAGATGAATTGAGTTGCCTGTAGGTCCCAAAAATTGTTCATTACTTGCGAACATATATAAATCCTTCATTATTTAAGGCTAGAGGAACAATGCCTCCCTAATGCCCTTCTAGCTTTAGTGGAGAAGGAACCCAGACACAGGGCAAATGCATTTTTGTAATGAATCATAAGTATGGACCTCTAATAACACAGAACAATTAAATGTCTGGTGCCAGGTTGGTCTTTTGGACTGCTGGTTATAATTTAATGGTAAATAATAAAGATGTTAGGTGTTCCAGCAGCATCTGAGAATGCTCAGACATTTGAGGAAACATTATATTAATAAACACAGTTGTGAGAGTCACTGATTTATCTGTCATTCCCAAACAGAAAGAGCACACTCGGCTTAAACAGATACAACTCTCCTTGAAGTTACTGCAAGCTGCCGTGATAGCCAGAGGTGAATGTGGTCTGATGTGACAAATCTCTGAGAACTGAACAGAAAGCCCTTATTAACAGTCTCATTCTTTAACCACAAGAACACCCACTTTACCAGGAAAATGTATGCCCTTTCGTATAATCTGACAAATGTGTCTTATTCCAAAGAAAATGTTTTTTAGGGAGAAAAAAAAAAAGTGTAGAAAAATCCAATCAGTATTACTTAACCTTCCTCCCTTCATGTGGATGTTCTCAACTCATTGATATTGCACAGGCTGCGATAGAACAAACAAATCAATCACACCATGGCACTGTTACTGGCTCAGCCTCTCTCCGGCCAGTGATAAGTTGCTCTTTTTTCCCCTTTTTAACAAATGCATTTCTTCCTAGTGGGAGATGCACCATCAGTCTTCCTAATGTAAGTGTAGGTGGAGACATTCCACAGTGCCATCCTTCCCTCCCCAAATACCCACATACACCTACAGAAAAACTAAATACTAAGAAGTGTTTTTCTCTCTGTGCTGGGATCCTTCTTACAGGGCAATCAATCAATAAATAATAGTAGTGAAGTTGCAAGATATAATGAAGCAGGAGAAAGGAAGCAAAGAGGGCAAACTGAGGCTTTATTTTCAAGCCAGGAAATCAAAGTCTCTGCCAAGCCATGTTCTGCAGCAGGACCCTAGCTTTTTTTCTACAAAGCTATATAATCTTTGCGTAATAGTGCTTTTGGTGCTAACCCAGTGAAAAATGATTTTTTTCCTTTTCTTCACTTTTGAGAGTTTTCCCCTATTGTTCTGGTGAGCTCTGCCTGTGTAAGAACTGTGCACTTCCTTCTTCATCTTCTTAACAGCTACATTATAAAAAGTCAGCAGAATAAAGTGGTTCCCCTAATTGAGAGCAATCTTTCTCCTTCTCCTTCTCCTTCTCCTTCTCCTTCTTCTCCTTCTCCTTCTCCTTCTCCTTCTCCTTCTCCTTCTCCTTCTCCTTCTCCTTCTTTCTCCTCCTCCCTCCTTCTTCTTCCTTCATTCTTACTTCTTCTTCCTCCTTCTTCTTCTCAATTTTTTAACAAATCAAAATGTAATTTAGAGCTAGAAAAGTCTGAATATTAGACTTGCATTATACTTTCTTGTATAAAAATATGTGAAGAGAGACTAATTCATTGGAAAAATAGTGTAATCTGAAGGATTCAGTGTGTATATTATATAGGTGCATGTGTAAAAAATTGCATTTTTTTAAACTTTTCTTTAACATGTATACCCTGCTCTGAAAACTTACAAAGTGCTCTAATAAAATAGAAAATGTGCAGAACCCTAACACTCCCCTCTGCTTCCCAACAAGAGATGAGTCTCTCCTGTGTGGTCTGAAACACAAGGCATGTGTTTGGGGACCTCTGCTTCTGTGGATCCAACCAAAATGTTCCTACACTCCCTTGTTCCATAGCTCCACAGTTGCATGTGCTCCCACATGGCCACTGGCTGCTGGAGGTAAGCTTTGTCTTGTGGCACTGCAGGAAGAAGTTACAAAATACAAAGTGGGAGTTAAGCCGTCTGAGACAACACTCAGCTATTACTTGCAATGAACTGAGGTCTGGTCATAGAGTACTTCAGCTAATGTCTCCTCCAACTCACCCCGTTCCAGTCTGGCCTGATTGTTCCTTGGAGCTTTCCACTGTACTTTGCTATGATGGGAGAAAATCACTGCATGTTCCAAATTTTTGCCATGTGGTTTTGCTTCTGTTCTGCAGAATGTGTCCAGCCTAGAGATGGTTTTTTTTCTCAGGCAATGTTACCAGTCACATTTGGTTTCTAAACCTACACGTGTTTCAGCAATCCTGCTCTATATCTGGGTCCTGCAGACCCCAAATTGATGTGGCTGGTTCTCAGATTTTCTTGTTTTGGGTGGTTTTTCAATCAGTACTTCTTGTAACATCCTTCACTTGTTGATTGTTTTCTGAGTGCCTTGGGAGTCACAGAAACTAAGGATCAGCATCCATCAGCTTTAATTGATGCCTAATGCTCCCCTAGATACCTTTGAAAGACAAAGACTAGAAGTGAACAAATTTGAAGTGTAGTTTTTCAGTGTTAGCCAACTAGCATATCACAAAACAATGGAAAGATCTTGGACACAAACGATGTATTCTGCTTGAGATTCTGTTCTCACACATTTCTTGCTACATCTTATCATTGCCCACAGAAAATGCATTCTTCAGAACAAGCAAAAAGAGGGTTATAATCTGTGGTTGACCTTTGATGGAGATAATGATACATTTTCTTTCAAAATCTGTGTGAGGCAGAGTTATTCATAGCTTCATGAAATGCCCTGTTTAAAAACAGTGCATTGTTTTAAGTTTAAAAAAAAAAATCACATTTGATTATAGTTTACAAATGTCACAATCCTACCCTGCACACAATAGGGGAGCTATGTTGATGTGGAAATTTGACAAGAGCCCTTATAGAACAAGAAGTTGAAGAGGCTGTGATTAGTTTTAAATGTAAAATAAATACGTAAAAATAAAACCAAGAGAAATTTCATGTTTTTAAGTTTAGAACTGGACCCATCAGATAAACACAGGAATGAAGAAAATGTGTCATAAGACTTTGTATGCTCTGTAGCATTTAGACCGAAAAGCTCTCCCTGGATCATCTCGCACAAGCTTGGTGCATTCAAAATTCCAGTGGAGTTACATATAATTTATTTTTATCGAGGCGTTTTTCTCATCATATAAGGCACATTGTCTACCTTTCCTCTCTGAACAATATTTTACGTAACAGCCCTGATCTGTTCAGTGATTTGGAAGGGCACAGCTGTGCTCAAACTCTCTCTGTAGAGCCAGTCAATGTTAAAATCAAGGTAGAGTTTACGTGAAGATCTCAACATCAATATCATCTTTATTAATTATTCCTGTTCAACTCAGAAACTTATTATTGCATCCAAATATTCCTGTTAGCAATTAAAATACAAGTAAATCTGCTGGGAGACTGATTTTATGGGCAAAATTAGTTGTAATATTTCTTTTCCTCAGTTGTTCAGGCTTGTTAATTTTCCTGATGTTCTGCAATGCCTCCTTCAGTTAATGGCCTTTTTTTTTAGACAGCATGACTGGCAGAAAAAGTGCAAAAGGGCAGTTTGTGTTTGCAGTGTTGTAGAGTTATATGCCTCTGGCAGTCAACAGCAGATTTCAATGTTTAAACATATTTGTCAAATGCTGTGTTAGCTTAAATATTGAAAGGGATGCTTGGAAAATTCAGGTTACCCATATGTACATTTTCATCACACTGATTAAAATGAATTTCACAGGGAAAGGTCTATTAATGAAAGAGTTTAGGAGCTTCCACTTTATTTATGCTTCTTGTTAAGCTTCTGGTATGCTCCAAACATTTTATTCTTGTGAACACATTAAATATTCAGGGAATGAAGGAAAGGGGATCAAAGAAAGGGGAGTAGAGAACTGAAATTTTGTGTTCCTAGACTGTTTAGGAGTTGGATTTCAAATCCTAGGATAAACAATAGCCATAAGTGACTGCAAAAATAATGAGCATTAGGATATCTGCTAAGACAAATTTAAGGAGTAATTAAAATGTCAGCATTATCACCCAGTCTATGTAAATGGGGCAGGCTGTTCAGGCCTCTGGGTTGCTGGATCTCATGTATTACTGTGACATGATTTACAGCTGTTCTAAAGAAGTATAAACTAGGTATGCGATCTTACCACATCATTTTCTGGGAAATATGGCCTCTTGCTTGAAAACTCAGGCAGAATTTATTTAGGTTTGCAGAAGCACACCCTTAAGTACTTTATGAGCAGGGATAGATTTCTGAATCATTGTGCTGGGCAGAGACAAATTAGGCTTCTAATATACTATGTGCATTAGAAGTAATACAGCCTTTCAGATACATGAACCAAAGCTAGAAACTAATTTATTTCAACTCATGCACCTCTGTTTCTAAGGGATACAGACATCCAAAAAAGTTCATCATCTTGGATTTGTTGTAGTTTCATTTAGATATCAGGTTAAAAATAAAAAAAAGCTATCAAACCCTGATGAAATGTCCTGTATAAATTTACACAGACACACCACTTTGATGGTCCTGGAATCCATTTCCTATTCCTTTCCAAGACATACCTGAGAATTTTTTTGTTAAGTTAAAAAGTTGTGGTTCTTTCCCTTCTTTTTGTCAGGAGGCAGTTCACAGACAAATATAACATTTTAAAAAGATTTTGTCCAGACTTCAGTATAAACTCAGAAAAAAAGGACAACCCAGAGTGGATGGGAAATGATCCATCAAAATAATCATTATGTGGTGCCTTTTCATGCAACAGAAAATGAAGGGTTCAGTTTTCTCAAGCAAAGAAGGAAAACAAATACATTTGTGCAGTTTCTCAGCTGCTGCAAATAGATTCAGCTTCACTGACCTCAGCAGAACAAGCAGAGCCTGCATTTCACTTTATTATTCACATTATAGTGTCACCATGAAGATATAATATAGTCCAAAGGTAGAAGAGAGATAGTAAGGGGGGAACGCTTTCTCAAAGATAGGTTGTAAGAGATCACAAAGGCAAAGCCTGGGCAGAGGGGCAAAGAGTAGAGTTAGCAGATGCTTTTGCTGGCACTGTACCACAGTGAAAGGTTGTGCATCTCAGAGCTCAAGTGCCAGTGCTGCCGGTGAGAAGTGTGGAAGCACCATCCAGAACAAGTACGAAAACATGGAGTTGTGATCCTTCCAGCAGCAAAATCCTGGGTGAACTTTCCCCCATTAAACACCACTTTTAATTTTACCCTCTCTTGGGCCCCTGGGGCTGTGCTTCAACAAAGCAGAGCACAGACTTTTGCCATACATGCCTAGAGCTGTCCCAGTCTTGACAGGAACGAGCAGCTCCAAGTTAGTGCCTCCTGAATTTTTTGCTGTGCTGCAGTTCATTTTCAGGGAGGCAGGTGGGTGGAAAGTTTTATTCCTATCTCATAGGCTGATATGCAGGCTGCTCTTCTGAGGGTCGTGGGTTTGAACCCCTCAGGCCAAAAAGGAAAATTAAATCCATTCTTTTACCTTTGGGATTGTATATTTAGACAAAAAAAACCCAAAACATTCCTCCCACATACAAAAGAAACCAACCCAGATAAAAAAGCCCAACAAGTAAAAGATCAGTGTGATGAGCAGTTTTTTCTTAAAGATAGTTTCAGGGCGAACTGTTCAGTTTTTTGAAGGAGTTTCACCTCCTGGCTTTCTCCAGGCTGGGAGAGCAGCAATGACAGAGATGGCCACCTGCAGCTCTCTTACCCTACCCTTAGTGCTCCCTAAAAAGTAGGTTTCAGCAGCTGCCTGCTCAGCGTACTGATTTCAGGCAGGTCCGAGCTTAGCATGTCGATAGTTTTGGATTTCACTAGGAAGTACCTGACTTTCTTCTGAAGATATACGGTGGTAAAGATGTCACTCCAGGACCAAAGCTGGCAGATTGTGCCCTCCTGGAGCTAACCTTTATGTGCACACTGGGAGAGCAGCAGGGATTAAAGCTGACACTTAAATAGACCTTCCTTTTAAAATATGTGTGAATTCATGCAGGATAGAACAGGGGCGGTCCACAAAATCTGTCTTCTGCTGAAAATATGCCTTTTGTGATAGTAGACACAAAGTACTTCATCTGTGTTCTTATGTGTGAAGCATGCATACAAAGTCTGTATCTGCTGTACTGGAAAAAGTCAAAAATCAAACATATCAGGACAAGCTCTTGTGTAAAACTTCCATCATACTCTAAAGCTGCTGTATATTTTTACCTGTGTCTGAAGAACCTTCTACCTCCATTAATAGTTATCACAGATTAATTCATTTGTAAAAGAAGGCCACATATTTGCCACTTTATCTTTTACCAAAAGCGCTTTTATACAGCTGGTAGTCTGTATTCTAAACTGACTTAGGCCATCTCACCTTAATAGGTTTGTTGGTTTTTGCTTGCTTAAATTCCTGCCCCAAAGTATCTGCTGCCATTTCAGGTAGCGCATGTTCTGAAGTGTGCTGAAGGGAAAACAGCTCTGTTGAAAGGACCAAATATAGTAATTTCTGCTGGAAGTTTCATGAAAATGGAATTATTTTGGAAACCAAAATGATCATTCCTTAGCTGAAGTTTTTTTTCTTTTTCAGATGCCATTCCTAGTGTATTCTTTCTCATGCAAATATAGTGTTTCCTAAAATTAAAGGCACAAGATATCTCATTACTGTATGATCTAACATTCATGCAGCCCTTCTAGTTAGCTCTACACAAAGCTTCCAGATGCTGGACTTTATGATCTGAGAGGTCTTCTCCAAATTTGATGATGAAATTTCACTTCCCAAGGTGTGATGTTATGAAGGATGTTACAAAAATCATTTGATCTGTAATCTTATATGAAGAAAGGAGGCAGTGATTTTAATCTGTCACTACCAAAGCTAGATTGTGAGTCAGTTTTATAAGAGCTACTAAATGTCAAACAAACAGGATAACAACAAACTTAGCTTAAAGCCTTGTGAAGTACCACTTTCCCATCAGTGCAGCTAGCTCATTTTCTTCATAGAATAAGAGAAACATGGAATCACACAATGGTTTGGATCAGAAGGAACTTTAAAGATCATCTAGTTCCAACCAGCCATGGGAAGGGACATCTTTCACCAGACCAGGTTGCTCAAAATCCTGTCCAACCTGATCTTGAACATTTTCCGGGATGGGGCATTCACAGCTTCTCTGGGCTGCCTGTTTCAGTGTCTCACCACCCCCACAGTAAAGAATTTCTTCCTTATGTTCAATGTAAACCTCCGTCTTCCTGCTTAAAAGTGTTACCCCTTGTCTTATAAGTACAGCCTTGGTAAATAGTCGCTCTCCAGGTTTCTTATAAGTCCTCCTTAATTCTTGAAAGGCCACAGTAAAACTTCCTCAGAGCCTTCTCTTCTCCAGGCTGAACACCACCAACCCTCTCAACCTGTCTCCATAGGAGAGGTGTTCCAGGCCTCTGATCATCTTCATGTCCCTCCTCTGGACTTGCTGCAGTAGGTCCACATCCTTTTAATGTCTGAAGTCCCAGAACTGGATGGAGTACTCCAGGTGGGGTCACATAAGAGCAGGGTAGAGGGGAAAATCACCTCCCTTGACCTGCTGGCCATGCTGCTTTCTAAGCAGCCTAGAATATAATGCCAAAAAATATTTTCCAGGCACTAAAAACTCTTGAAAACAATGGGTTCTTCTGCTCTTTCTTTGTGGGGAGATTTCTCTTTCAACTGAAAAAGCCATTTGCTGCTTTTATTATTATCTCTAGTTATCAGCAAGGGCCTCTAACTTGAGATGTGCAGGTGTTCAGAACATAAAAATAGCAAAAGCACAGCTGAGTAGTGTATAAAAGAGCACAGCTGCGAAAGCTTCACGCTCCATGCCAGCCACGGGCCTGGGCTTTTCCAGGCCATCCTATTCCCCTTATTGGGTCCTGCAAGGACAGTGCTCTGCAGGGCTGGACATCTAGAAATGGGCTGGTCCTCAGCTCTGGGTGGTTACTCAACTACGCAGGGCAGTAGGAGTAAAGCAAGAGGAGCCGCAGACTGCTGGAGCTGATAGAAGCCCTGCCTGAGCTGAAATGCTCTAGAAGTGCAAAGGATCAGGGGAGGAGGAGTACACAGTAATTCACTGTACATGCCAGCAGCACCTACCAGCTCAGGAGAAAATATACAGAAGATAGTCTTATTTCAACAATAGTTGATTCTACAGCATTAGGCATTTAGAAAAAGTTTCAGTTCAGTCACATAGAGGAGGCTAGCATAAAACTTTGGTAATGAAATGTGAAACATCTGTATTTGCAGAGCAGCACTAAGGTCCCTCAGCTACTTTTAAACAGGCTTTGATATTGGCAGCAACCTGGCCATAGCAGCCCTGAGCTCAGCACGGGCTGATTTATCTTTGTCAGGGGGAGTATTTGGAAGTGGTTATAGTGTAGTCAGCTTCTATAACAGAAAAAAAAAGTCATGAATTCTTCAAACTACAGGAAAAACAAAACACGTATGACTATTGTACTCAGAGAATACTGAAATTGGAGAGACAACGTTGAAGCTTCTTCATAGAGAAAAGGGTTAAAATTAGACTAACATATCCCTTATAAACGACCAGATCAAAATGACTTCCACAAACTGTGTTGCATAGTAATTTATGGGGTGGGTATGGATCCCTAGCATTAGTAATATACCCCGAACAGCTCCTGAGGTAGCTATGAATGATTGCCTCCAGCCAGGTCCAGCCCTTGTCCCCACCTGGTAGACTGCACAGGACGCACTTATAAACCTGTTCCTGCAGTGCCTGCCCTCTCAAGCACCAACTCCAGCTCTGTCATTAGCCCTGCAATTCTCTGACTGGGGACAGTATGAAGACTTCTTTCCTACCTGTTTCTGTCTGTCAGTTAACTTGTTTTAATGAAATTTTCTGTTACTTTGGCACATTCCTAATGTGCTTCTGAAGAGAATGTTGGCAGTGATATATATGTACTATGTGTCACATATTTCACTACAGAAACCAGCTGGAGGACAACTTGTGAGTGTTCAGGCCCCATCTTGTCAAGCCTGTATCCCCCTGTTGGGTTTGTTTGACAGTAGACAAAAGAGGCAAAATGCACTGTGGATTGCATGGATATGTGGATGGATTGGCGTAGCAAGTTTTACTTTCACTGGAAATACGCCTAAGGAAGTCCAAGAAGCACATTGAAGATCAAGAATTAATCTTTGAACAATGATCTTGGGCAGCCAAAGGACTCACTCAAGCTTATGAAGTAAGGTGCTGGTTTGTCTTTGTGGGCCAAGGAATACAAGCTATCCCATGAAAGTGGACACGAACTAAAGGGCACTTGAGTGTCACATATGACTTCACTGCTAGAAACTGGAGAGTCACTGGAGACTTCCATCAGTCAAGGCCAAACAAAAAGTTCACTGTGAGTTGGGGTCCCAGAGGCTGCTATCACTTCATGAAAGTTTTCCTGGGAAACAATGGTTGCTAGCAGAGCTGGGCTGGAAGGGTTGTCACAGAGATAGATGCCTATTATAGAGAAATATGCAACTTCTTTTCCAAAACCCCTGAAAGAAGAAATCCCGTTCATGACTTTCCTCAAGCAATTTGTCAAACAGAAAATAGTTTCAGCAAGCTGCAAGGGGCAGAGATCCTGGGCCGTGGGAAATGAGGTGGACATGGGGTGCCCAGTGGTCTCCAGAGAGGTGGCTGCAGCTATGGCAGTGTGTGGGACTGCAGGGCAATTGGGACATGGAGCATGATGGGTGTCGTATGTACTAGAAATGCTGCACTGGAATGCTGGTCATTGTTTGGTGGTGGTGTTCTTTTACTTCTTTTGGGAGAGGAGTTGTTGAGGAAACTCAGCCTTCATGAGGCCTTTGGGAGAGCCAGCCAGGAGGAGTGTCAGTGGCGCTCAGAAGCTCCAGTGGCAGTGTCCACCAGGGAGAGGTGACACAGGCACTGGGTTAAACTCACCGCTGCCACACTCATCATTCCACGGAGCAGCACTAGATAAGCCCCTCCCCATATGTGCTCCAAAAAGACCAGTTATACATTTGACCAAGGACAGCATACCCAGAAACTCCTTAGGGGAAGGAAAGGGCATCGAAACCTCCTTTGCCTCCTCCCACGAGGGCCATAACCCCTTGAGGTTTCATGCTCGCTCATGTTCTCCACAGCTGTTGTGAAGCTGTGGTTTGCTCCTGTAGGATGGAAGAGCTTCAAAGGGCAGGGTGGAGAGCACTTTCACCCAGAACAGCCCCAGCCTTGTGGCAAGGGTGTGGGTTTTGATTTCCTCGGGCACAGGAGGGTGTAAACCCCAGCTTTCCCACATCTAGGGTAAAAGCCCTGACCAGAGAGCTCTCGAATGTGACAGAGGGGAGCAGCAACAGCAGCCGCTGCGCTTCGCAGAGCAGCAGTTCTCTGTGTTTTGGGAATGTTCATTGGCTCTACCCCTTGGGCAAGATGGGTGCAGGTGCAGGAAAGCTGAGTTCATTGGATCTGATGGTGCCAGAGTGTGAGTTGACTGGGGGCCATGACGTGAGAGGCACTTCTGGACATGCCCACAGCAGAATTTCAGGAGTCTGGAGAATTTTAATGTGAAAAGCTGGCGCCTCCAGAGTTTAGGCGCTTCCAGGGTGTGGCAAAAAATGAGCAGGAATTTAGAAGTCTGCAGTTTTGGATGTAGGTGCTTCATCCTGGTAGAAATAAATATCTCCTTTCCTTCTGTCAGGCTGGATCCAGTTGCCTGAATTTGCAGTGTGACTCCTTGCTGAGTAGGAACAGTTTTTCTCCAATTCAAGGAGTATTATGCCTGGCAAAAAAAATAAAAACTATCAGCAGAGATGATGCGACGATGTTCTGACTCTATAAGATTTATGGGGCTGTGGGAAGCTAGTTTGGTTGAATCATAAATAATTGCATGTAATGTACTAATGTAGTTGCAGAGCGGGAGTGAGTTTAGTTTTATCCATTAATTCAAAAGACTCTCCTTGTGAGCATTTGGGAAAAGTAATTTAGCAAATTCAAGCATGAGTCAGGGTAACTTGAATTAGAAAAAGATCTTCCTAAATGGTTAAAAATGAAATGAAAAAAGAGGAAGAAATAAAACTAGGTGTCACAATCTAATAGCCCTTTTTTGCACAAAAGGTTGCATAAAACATATGCGTAGCTCTTAATATATTACTGCAGAACAATTCTTTCTAGTTTTATAAAGATACCATGTGTCATTTTAACACTGATAATAAATTATGCATTTAGCAATATGTGCAACACTTTCATTGATAAATGCTTTGGGCACAGTGCTAGAGTCAGCTGTCTTTGATATTAACATCACATCTCCCAGACTCGGTGTTTTGAGAGGCAAATTTGACCTAATGCCCAAAGTCCATACAGCCAAGTGGAAGAAAAATTACCACCAACAAATGACTTGTCAACTACTAGTGTTTCATAGGTTTGATGTTTTGCACTGGAGGCTGATTTTATCTCATTGACCTTAGCTTATGCTGGTATTCCTCTGTGACATCAAAGAATTTCTTTTGGTTGTAAATAGTAACAGTATCAGTCCCTAACTAGAAAAGTTCCTGAGGATGAGAAAAGCCCCATCCTTTTTGTGTCAAAGCTCTAAATTATTACAAGGGGACAGAGAACTCCCTGAACAATGGAGATGAATAGGAGAGTTGCACTTAAAACGAGAGGCGGAGAATTGTGCTGAAAGAAGCTTGGCCTGGTTCCCTAGAATTGGCTCTTCAAAACTTATCCTAAGAAGCTCATCTGCTACAGCAGATCCTCCTACTTTTGTCTACTCAGATCTAGGCTGAGAGGTCCCCTGAGCCTGATGTTTCTAATGTGTCAGTATTGCCATTATGGGGTGTCCCTGGTTCGACAGAACAGCAACAGACTTTAAGGCAATGCTGTTATGCCAAAGTTTTTAAAAGTTGAATGGGCATTCAAGGAATTCTAAAAGGCAAAGAACTGGAAAGTAAAACTTGAATCAGTCAGTGACAGAGTCAGGACTATAACATAAATATCCTGCTGCCTACTCAAAGACTGATTTTTTGGATATCTCTGCCTGTCATTCCACATCTGTTTTTTCCAACAGAAGGATGTATATAACATGTGATTTGCCCAATAAATATGGTTATATTTCCTCCTTCCTCCCTTTAATTTTTCCCTGTCCAGAAACAAACTTACAATTAGAACTGCTGGGAACTTCTAGCAATGTCTTTTTCCACCAAAAAAAAAAAAA
>VZTI01003670.1:105200-291482 GCA_013397865.1 Struthidea cinerea
CTGGTGGGGGTTTAGCTGGTGTGGGATTATTGTCAAAATGAAAATGAATCCACACTATAATATACATTATTTACGTAGAAAATGAGGCACCTGGCATCAAGCCTGTAGCCTATATGAGGAGGAACAAGGATTTGAATTAATTTTCTTGAATGCTCAATGAAAGCATATTCTATTGAGTGTTTCTATTTGCCTTTCTTAAAAAGAGAATATAATCTAAGAGATTTTTTGTCCAGCGCTATGTCTCTTTTAGCACCCGTACTTTTCCAGTTTAAAATCTACAAGTGAATAGTTTCTCAAACACATGAATTTTAGAAATTCTACCCTATAATTGTCCTGAATAATTCTTGGCCTGCAGATTACTTGCAATTAGTGTGTTGTGACTGTCATGCGTTCATAAAGATAAGTTTGAGTTGTTTTGGTTATGTAAGGTGGGAGAAATAGGTCATACAGAGCACTTCCATTCTGACTGGCTGGGGTCTACACTTAGATCCATGTTTCTGTTTTCGAACTCGTATTCTGCACACTGTTAATGACTACTAGTCTGTACTTTAACTTTTCGGTTTGAAAATGTCTGACAGTAAAATGATTTGCTTGAACAGAGGAGGGTATAAGCAGAGCCATATTTTCTAAACATTTGCCTGATTACTTTTGCAAATCGTTTTTGCAATGATTTCCCAGACCGTTTAATATCCAGATCAAGCACCTTGAACTTTAGGATGGGAACTTGGTGTGAGAAGATATTAAGGAAGCGAATGCAGATGTAGAAATAGATTTGAAGCCATTAGACAGAAGCCAGTTTATCCAGATCCTCCATCTGCCTGGTGTATACCACACAGAATTTGGTATTGTGGTTTTCCACCCCTCACCCCCAACTGCATGTCATGCTGTGTGGACTTTAGGTATGCTGCGTGGCTGAGACAATGCAAAGAAAACCTAAAGCTACTCTGGTGTCTCTTTGGGACCAGACAGTGGCTCTTTGGGACCAGACAGTGGCTCTTTGGGACTTTGCCTCTGGAGGTGTTTGTGCCACTACAAAAGGGCAGATATGATCAGACTCCACTCACATCCATGCCATTCCCAGAGTGGGGAACCTGCTTCAAAAGCACCACAGTGCTTGAGCAGGAGCCACCTGGCACCCTGGCTTTGCAGCACTCAAGCACTAAGTGACTTAGTTGAGCAGACTGACTGCTACAGTTTTATTTATACCACACTCCCCTTTGGGTGATGCAGTTCTCCATTCTCTCTAGTTTGCCTTTCCTCAGAAAGCCTTGGGAAAGTGGTAGTCCCAACAGGCTGACGATAACTATTCATGCTAAATCTGTACAGAAGCTATGTAAACATATGTAGTGCAGCCTTAGCTCTCAGGCAACATATTTTCTGCTCAGGGAGGCTTATCCACTCAGGTTCAGCCTGGCTTTTACTTGCGTTCACACAATTGCTTACCAGCCTATAATGGAGCAAGTTCTTGTATACTTGCAGTGGAGGCAGAGGAAACCCATTTCTGCCTGTAGATTTTTGATGTTGAAATACTCTCAGTGCATAATTAGGTTATTTTGTCCCCTTTTTGTTTTTTTTTTTTTTTAAAGAGCCAGATTTGAAAGCAATTGAAATGCACATCTGAATCTTCATCTATCAGAAGCTGGAGAAGACTTTACCCAAGGAAGTAGTCCCACTAGTGCTGCTGATGTGATGTCTTCTATGGAGAATGACTGTAGCAAGGAATTACAAAATTAGAACTATATAATTGTTTATGTTGGAAAAGACCTCTGAGATCTCTGAGTACACCCATTAACCTAATACTGACAAGTCCACCACTAAACCATGTCCCCATTAGTCTGTAAAAGTGGCAGTCTACACCTGAATCCTTTTCCTTCACTTTCTAATGCAAGAAGCAAAAGTCCTAAGAGAGCACGACTATAACTTTTCCCAGAAGTTGTGTCTGTATTTTTCTGAGGTTAATCTCTTTGCTGTAGCAAGGTTGACTGTGGATTGAAAAGCAAACACAAAATCCTTGTCTACTCCAACACACTGGAAAATACTGTTGCTAATCATCCTGAAACAAGCTTGGACTGGCTGAGACACATAAATAAAACATAATTTTAAAAGCAAATATTTCTTGAATTTACCAGTTCCCTTAATTTCTACTTTACATTGAAGGTGCCAGGGGCTCTTTCCTGGACTGATCTTCCTCCTGATTGAGGAAACAATAGACATTCAAGTAAGCCTAGTCACAGAAGCTTTTTGTTTGCAGTAGTTCTTGCTTATAAAAAGCATTTTGCAGAGTTTACATAAATTCTAATTTATTAAGGGATCAGATTTTACATTAAGGACATTTATGCTGGCTAACAGGAAAATTTTAGGTTTAGGATTTCAGGAGTACTTTTTTCATGACATGCCTGCTGGTGAGCAGAAGTTTTTCTCTGGAATTTTGTGACAGCAGCAAAACTATTTATTTTTTTTTGAAGTTGAGGGCCTCCAAATGTATGTCATTCTGGTTAGCCATATTCAGCAAATGTAGATTTAGATGATTTAGCAAAATATTGAAAGGGAATAAATGTTATTTTTACTTCTGTCATGAAATAATGAGTTATATTATTGTGACCAAAAACTTAGACTATGTAAAATATATAGATAAGTACATTAATTCCTGGTTTTGCCTACTACTTTCCCTAATAACACTTATAAAACACAGGTTATTAAACACCAAACATACTATTTTCCAAAGACCTCTATGAAGTAGCCATGTGTAATGACTGTACACTCAGAGCTGTGCATGTTTCACAAATTTAATTCATTTGACTATTTCCTTGATTTGCTAAGCATTTACAAATGAAAAAAAAAAATCTGTATTCTAAAATTATACCCTATATTTTGCCTCACAGCAACCCAAATTTGTTGGGACTTCAACTAGTCATTATATTCATATGACTGTTTTTTTCGAATGGTCTTTAAAATATACACAAAAGAGCAATCCATACATGAATTGGAAGCGTTGGAGCTTCATATTACTTTTTAATAACACATCAGTGCTCTAAAAGTAAGTGTGAAACACTTCACACTGATTCCAAGTATCATAATGCATTAGTGCTCGGAGAGGGTCATGGTCTCTTCTAAACTTCTAAAAACAAAGAATTATTTGCCTGGGGGGTAGATTGCTAGAATGTTAGCTAGAGAATCCAGCTAACAACTGGATTCTCCAGGAGCAGGAAAAATCCATTAACTAATTCAAATGATGAAGGAACTCTGCAGATAGACACAGATCCTTTGGGTTATCCTTGGCCTGTAGCACTACAAGAAATCCTACTAATGAGCTTCATCCTATCTCTTGTGGCTGGTGTGCACCTCCCATTGCTGCCTTTCCTTAGTCATAAGAGGAGTAAGAAGGCAGAAGTACCAGTAAGACAAGTATGGTAAAAAGAAAGGTTTCTTTTGCAGAAGCTATCATTTGTGGAAGGCCATGTGCTCCACCTTCTAAGCAGAGAACTAAATACACAAGGCGAATGGTCCTTGTCTCACTAGCCCTTTGCGCTGACCAGAAGGTTGTTAAATTTACAGCAAAAAGGGAGAAGAGCATGAGACATGCTTTTAGTGAAACGTTAGTCTTCAGAGCAGTCTTAATCAAGGCACTAAGGAGCACAAAGAAAAGAAATGTCTTGGATTGTCTGCCTATGCTAGAATCTAATTTAATAAACAAGAGAACTGAGAACTGCTCATCTAATGGGCTTAATTTGACTTAGATGGTATTAATACATTTGGAAAGATGTTCATGACTTTAACTTAAAGTTATAGAACTTAATACAGAAAGGGGCCAGCTGAGTAAATTAACAGAGTGGTACTTCATCAGAATGAAGCTATTTGTTTCTGGATCAGCAACAATTTGGACATAAATTATATTGATGATATTAATCCTTATCAATTAAGATTCTAGTGAAGAATACCCAAAGTCTGCTGCTGAAAACCACATCAAACTAGTAAGCAGGACGATCATATCCCTAAAGGTGTGTCCACACTATGCAAGGGGAATTGTCAGCACTGAAGCATCTTTGAAATTCCATGAGGTTTTAGAAGCAAATTTCCCATCCCAAAAATTAGCAAATCCAATCACAAAGATTCTCTTTTAGGCCTTCGCTCAACAGGTGCAGTGTACTGGTAGCATGATCAATAATCATGTACTCGCATATATTATTTTAGGCATTATATGAAGCAAGTCTTCCTTTCCCATTGTGATTCAATGGGAACAAATACAACAGAAAAATCCAATTTAATTCAGCGAGCTTTAATGGTACTTTATCTATTTATACTCTCCATTTCTGGCTAATATATTATTACTCATCATATATAGGCTGCTCTGGCAGTTTGCTTTACTTACATGAGTAGTTCCATATGGGTCCTTTTTTCCAAGGAATTTTGGGAGTAACAAACAGCTGGACAAGGGACACTGATTACTGAATTCCTGGCTCTGTTTTCAGCTTGGGACTGACGAGTATGTTTATACAATGCAAAAGTCAACCACAGGATGCCTAATTCATACTTACAGCACTGCATGTTCCTATTATTTTGTGTAATAATATATAATTTACTTTATAAAGTCTTTTCTCATTCTATTTTATCAGTGGTTCACAGACGAATTTAGAAACAAGTTGAACATCAGGACTTGTAATTTTTCTAAGCCTCTGCTTAGAATCTTTTTCCTGTCCATGTTAATTATAAATTGCATTCATCACACTGAAGACAGTTTATTTGCTTCTTCTGTTTCTCTGTTTTGCCTATCTGTAATACCACAGTGGGAATGGCATGTACAATGGCAAGAAAACGACCTGTGTCAAACAAATAGATGGTTTGCACACAGACAAAAAAAGAAAAACCAAAATATTTGCAACATAAATCAGATTTTTTTCTTTCCATCTTTTGCTTTTCCATAGTTGAATATGAATTAAAGATCTAAACTGCTACCAGAAATGATTCTGCATCTATTCCTCCATCAAAAGCAAATGTGATGTTTTATAACTTTCCTTGCTGTTTCTTGTCCAAGATCTGAACTGAATTTTTATTTCCCCATAAGAAGGGAAACTCTATTTTAGTGTCCTAAAACCTTAACTCAGTTTAGTCTGATTGGATTTTTTTAATATGTAAATTTCTCATTCTTCCTGTTGTACTTGTCATTAATACCTGATACTTCTGCTCATGACAAAAAAAGAAAGAAAACAGTGCAAGTGGTAGCAGAGGGAGATATGAAGGAACAAATAAATATGAAGGAACAAATAAAACAGTCTGCGAAAGGCGGGGGTGAACAGGCCTAATATGCGGCCCCATTTTAGCACTTCAGTCCTAGCACAGCATTGCAATGTCATCCTGGAAAAAATACCTTAAATAGAATGATGGCACATTTTTCAGTGGTTCTGGCAGGTATTTACTTTCAGGTTTTGTTCAACCAAGTCACCAGCTCAAGGGACCAAGAGGGAACTGTAAATAGCACTTGAGTTCCCAGAGTGTAATTTGGTTCCAGGAGAGAGGTTCAAACAAGATATCCCTAATCCATCTGTGTGAATATGTAGCTAAGATCTGGAATTACTTATCACAGCTGGTTTCAGATGCTGAAAGTTTACATGATTTCAAAAGGCAACTAGACAAATTCATATAAGAAATATCCATTGAGAATTGTTGTATGCAAGACAACCTGTGCAAAAAGTCAGTGAGGCATAAGCAATTGAATGATGGACAAATATTCTTCAGTGGCATCACTTACAACCTTCCCTAGGCATCTCCTTGTCGACTTTTTTGATAATAAGACTCTGAGCTGAGGCGTGACCCAGTCAAACCAGCCTCATGTTCTTATGCATCGAAATACCTGAGATGGCACATGAAGGTTACTTTCCGACGAAAGCTCCCCAACACAAGCAGCTCACTGAAAGTGAATATGTTCAGTAGACAGGCTGCCCACCTGAGAGGGTTAAATGACTATTTACCACTTAGCTCCATCTGAGAATTATTAACAATGCATTCTAAATTTTCATACGGCTCTTCTGGATGGATTTGAGTTCACTACCTGTAGGCACCTTCCCTGAAGAAACTGGTTGATACCTACCTCTTGAGCACTGGCCTAATGATTGGAGTACATCCAGGGACTGCGACACCTGAATTTTGGTCAAGCCACACGAGGTTGGACAACATAGTTACCACCCCCACAAAGAGCATGCTAGTCTAGAGTGGGACGTTCCCATTGCGTAGGGTATTCAGAAGCAGAGGCATTTTTTTGCCTGAGTTGAAAGCTGGGATCTCAAGATTCAGGCAGGGAGGGAGACCTGGCAGGAGTGAGGTTCTCTTGAGAGGCAGAGAGAGTACTCTGGCAAAATTCAGGGATGTGATTTGCCCCCAGCCCATTGCTGGCATGAGCTTCATTGACAAGAAAGAGAGTAAAAACAATGAGGAGTCTAGACAGCAAACTCTTGTATCTCTGTGGCCTTGGGGATATATGGAAATTCTCTTCATGTCTTCTCTATACATCTCCACATTTAAGTCAAAGAAAAGCACAAATGGAAATCAAATCCTTCTTTGCTGAATAATTTTTATATTAAGAAAATAATTTCCTTTTAGAGCATATGTTTTGAAAGGCTTCTCACATTGCTGCTTCAAGGAAGTTAAGGATGGCCTGTTTCCCCGAGTTTGGTACCACTGAAGTGGAAGCAACTGGAGGGAAGGGGAGAAGAGGCAGCAGGAGGGCAGCTAATAATGACAGAGCAATCTGCGTTTCCCTGGGGAAGACAAATAAGAGATAACCACAGCAAATGGAGGATTAAACTGTGAACAATATTTGCTTAAACCTAGAGTAATTTCTAGCTACTATTGCTTGACTTCCAAGCAAAGAGTTTGTTGCCAAATTAGAAAAGTATCAAATGACCTGAACGTGATTACAGTTAGAGGTATATTAGGATATTCATGTCTGTAATAATTAAGCTTGTTTTTTATGGTTGCTTTGAAATGCAAGTAATAACTTTTGTGAATTTTATTTCTGCTATGAACATCTATTTCAACCGCAACTTTCACAAGGCTTTGCTTCACTCATTAGCTGTGGAGGTGCTCGGGCAAAATGCTACAAACCCAGACAGGTCTAAGCTTTCCCTTGCCTGAATTTCAAACAGCTAAAAGAGCCTTTTAAACAGAATGCGTGTCTCAGCATCATTCCATTCCTGTTACTTTGCGCTAAGAAGAGGTACAATACTGTTTCAAATATATATTAGTTTACACTGTTTTGTTCCTCTCTTTAAGTCCTGACAGTCAGTACAATCATTCATAAGTGTATGGGGTTGAGGACAAATACAGGCATGTATTAACCCTATGTAAGTTGTACATATTTTTTCATACACACCAAAAAGTATTTCTTTACCCACTTTCTTATTTTCTAGGCTATTCATGCATCTGTCTTTTGTGTTTCTTTCATAACCATTTGTGCACATATTATTTGTATATAATGCATATTTATGCACATATACAAATCCTATTTACCATCCTATTCATTTGCCTGTTTATTGCATTGTTGCCATTTACATCTGTGCAGAGGAAGATAGAAATTAATGTTGTCATGCTGTGATGTGATTTCAAATTCATACCAGAATTAGTTGAACATGGCTGTGCTACTTACAAGTGGGTGACTGGTCATGAATGATGACTTGCAAGTAGAGAATGTATATAATCCCAGAGCAACTCCAAGAAATGAAACAATTCCTATTTGAGGCATAGTTGAGAGAGTTAGAGAGTTTTCAAACAGTTAAATGGGTAATTTTGTATCCTTCCTATAAACAAGCCAGAAGTAATTTTCACAATTACTTGTGCACCTCAGGATTCGGATAACCTCCTGGTTCCTCTTAATTGGCCTATGATGGATGGCAGAAAAATCCTGCAGGGGGGGTTTTATCTAGTACAGAACTGAGGCCTGATGTGAAACTCATTCAAGTCAAGAAGGGTCTTCCAAAAAAATGCCAGATCAAAACAGGTTGTTTGTGGAACTACAGACACCCAGTGTTTCAAACAGTAAACGAAAAAAATATTTTCCCACAAAATTATCTTACTGCTTTAATGTTAGCTGTGGGATGATACTAAAAGCACATCATCCAAAAAGAACAAACTTTATGTCAGAGATTTCTGTCACCAGGTGACACCAGCAAGTAGATTTTTTTCATTTAGCATGCTCATGTGTTTTCTGATGTTTTAATACATATTTCATGCCTTTTTGTTTTGTTTTGGTTTGTTTTTTTTTTTTCTTCAGGGTATTTTTTGTGATGTTTATTCTATGTACCAGATGAATACATAAAGTAATAAAAGCATGTTAATTTCATTTTCATAAGTATAGCAATGATAAAGATGGAAGAGATCAATTAATCTTGCGAACAGACTTTGGAGTTACAATTGTAAATGTTGACAACCCTCAAAAATCATTTTTTGGCATATAAATCAATCACCAAATGTTTTTCATTTTAAGCAGTTTTCTATCACGCTGTAACCGTGCAGGCAGCTAACCTGACATTTGGCCTTCGCGGATGAGTTTATAATCCAGAAACTCATGTGAACTGCCAGCCAGAAACAGCAATGTTGCCATTTAAGGATGTTTGGTGGAATAAATTTCTTGATATGATTATAAAATGGGACACACGGACACCAGGTCTGCAGATAGATAGCCTGCAATTCTTAGGAAGAGAATTGGAAGCAGAGATCAGAGTCCCTTACAACTAGACCTTCCAGACATTGCAATGTTATTTTGAAGGTAAAATAGGGTGAGTGTTGGTGGAGATTATTTGGATTGAAAACCAGTGGATTTTTGTCATATTTTTAACAGTATATTGATTTTAATTTATGTTGTTACATAATTTAGATTATCTCAAGAGTGAAGATTAAATATCAGGAATTTTTCTTTTTCATAAAATGCTTCTCTTAACTGCAGGTCTGCACTTGGACCCCATTTAATGTTTTATTTGGTTTAATATTACATTAGAGCATACAGACTAGCCAAAGCACAGCCTCACTTAACATCTGGCAAGTAACTGAGCCAAATAATGAACCTGAAGCACTCCTTGTTGGAGTTTCTCTTGCAAGTATGTGAAAGGTGATGGACTTGTTTCATGAAAAAAATGCCAACACATATTTGCGAACAGAGAAATTACAAGACAAATGGATTTTAATGAAGAAATTTCCTTTAGATGATGGATGACTGGTCCTCATAATTATTTGCAGGATGAAAAATGTCTTTCTTAGAAAGCATTCAAAGAGGGACAACAATCAGGATTGCCCCTGAGGTGTCCTAGCACTGATCTTGTCTGTTCTGTTTTCCATTTCTGGTCTTCCGTTCGTCAGTGCTTTCTTGATACTTTTGCTTGTTGGAAGGGAAGAAATAAATGAGTTGAAAATCATCCAGTGCAGATTTATATAAGAGGTTAGCAAAGTGAAGCTTATAAAGTCTTTGTAAATGGACTGCCTTTAAATCATATTCATTTTGTTAAATGCAATGAGGATTTTCTCTGAAAATAATTTTGTACTTGTTTTCCCTTTGCCCCCCAGAAACAACCTTTTTGGAAGCCCTTTTCTCTATAGTTTTAGGATATTATTTTTTTTTTTTCACTTCCCCCCATGCTTTTGAGATAGCTGCCACTTCTCTGTTGTTGCTCCCACCCAAGTCTATATCTCTTTGAACCCACCCATACTTCCTTAATTTAGCCAATGCAAACTCAGTATATCATCTTTAAGGTACCACTTTTTTATTTCTGTGGCGCTACTAGGTGTCTTATTGACACATAAAACTCGGGACCAGTACCTGCAAACATACTGGACTTTCTTAAAAAATTATTTTCCCTTCATAAAATAGATTCTACATTTGGGATAGTTTGGGATAGGGAGACAGGAGAAAAGATGAAATGGGGAAAAAGAGAGTTTAGTGGCAGGAGGACGTCTCACACATAATGCAGTGGCTGTGTCAGGACTAGCTTTATTCATTGTTCCTTCTAGTCAACATTTCAATAACACTAAATTACTTTCAGAAAATATTCTGTACTTTGGAGGATAATTCTGCCTTCAGGTGTAATACTAATTCTTTTATACATTTTGCGTACCTCCCTCATTCCTTTCTGACAACATGGTTTCAAGTTTCCCAAACTTCCACAGATTCTTTCTGACTTACGTTTTTTGATCCTACATCCTTATTTCTGTATTTTTTGGATTGAAAATGATATAATTCATGGTAGATCTAAGAAGTTGGAAGTAGCACAAAAATCTCAAAAAATTGAACAGTATCTTCACCATGTTGGTATTAATTTGGACCGTGTTCTGTTCATAAATCATTAGGGAACCTCATCTTTTACTTGATAGTATTCTATGAAAAATTATTCCAGTAAATTGCTTCAGTCCTTAGATTTTGGGCCAATAGGAGTAACAAATCACAGACGGTGAATGTTCAAATCTTCTTCAATCCTCATTATGGAAAGTTTTGCTAACTACTGAAAAACTGTTAACTACACCTAAAGACATGATCTGCAGGGCCAGTACAGGACATTTTACCACTCAGTGAGAACACAAAAGCGGATTTTTTCCTGGATGTCATTGGGATAAATCTTTACACACTGGCCTGCCTCTGGCCATACACTGGGAGTGGCAGAGTTTACAGGACCAGTTTAGATTTGTGGCGGAGGATATTTTCTCTCTCAAACCCTGCCAAGAGATGTACATGCAGATAACAGAGGCAAGAAAGAGAGCTCTAAGCAGATGTAGAGACAAAAAGGAAGAAAAATACCTTTATGGGAATGGCCTTTGCCTCCAGCAGGTCTTGGAAAACCTGAGGGTGCTCTGGGTGGAACCCTTCAGATCTTCTCCTCGGGGAATTGAAACCTGCTAAAGTCTATTCTGAAAGGAAGTTTGCCCTGCCCTGATCACAAGAATTACCTGTGAAACATTCTGTGCAGTCTGGGAAAGCTGCATTTCCCTACTGTAGATCTCATAAGCCTTATACAAGCTGACATGTGGATTTAGGAACCCTAAATATTTGCATAAATGTCTTTTAGTGATTAAATAATTGCCCCCTGAAGCACCCCAAAAGAAGCCAAAGGGAAGAGGAATCACCATCTACAAAAGATTAAAATAAAATTTCTAATTTCTCAGCCAAGACATTTTGCAGTTACTATGAGCCAAAAGAAAGCTAGGAAAATTTTCAAGAGGTGAAACCACTTCCTTTTTTGAACCCTCCTTTCTCCCAAACGTCTTGTTGAATTTACCTCAAACTTTCCATTAAATTTCTACTTTGCCAGAATAACAAACTTATGAAATTTCAATCAGATTGGTTTGCTCTGGTAAAAGGCAAAGAGCTAAAAAATCTGTCCTGGAGTGAAAACCTGCTGCCAACTTTAGTATGGAGAGAATATAAAATGAGAAATCCACCAAAGTGAACCAAGAGCATGGGTTGTGTGCACAATGATTATTTCTGAGCAGTAGTATCTAGTGTCATTTAGACTCATGTCAGAGCATAAAACTGAAGCTTCGTTTAGATCACTCTTCAGCACTTTGTACTACCAGCTGAAACAAGCATGTCAGGAAAAAAATATGCCACCTTTCAGTTTCTTTAGTGCTGCTGTCAGAAGGAGTTGATGCCCCCCATGATTTGCATAATCTCGTGGAAATATGATTATTTTCAAAGTTTATTGATAAATTTTATTCCTAAAATCAAGTAGCACCCTCTACTGGGCAGTTCATATTGATCTTCTGCCACTGAAAATAAAGACGTCTTGACTTAAGCAAAATGCCTGCATAATTATCTATACTGCAGAATCAGAAAATGAGACATTACTGTAGAAATGTCAGGGTGAGTGCAAGAATATAAAAGCATAGAACCACTGTGAAAAGCTATATACTCTATTTTGGGGTTCAACTCTATGAACTTCAATGAAGTTTGGCTATTTAACACCAAAATAGAGTTGGCCACAACTTTGTGGTTAGCTTCGTATTTATATTCAACAGAAACTGAAAGCCTGAGCAGACACCTATGTGTTCCATTTGTTGGTACAGATATTTTCTCTCCAGATCAGTGAAGGTATACGGCTTCTTTAGAAATATTTGGAAAGTCAGCCCATGGTCCCTTCCGAGGCAATGCAAGAGATGCATTTGTTGATTCTGCAGCACTACTGAACTGCTGTGGTTTTAGAGGTTTATGCACAGCTGATGTTCAGGACCTGCACATACGTCAAGCAGGGAAACTAGACAGATTGCCCTTCCTTTCACTCCTCTTCAGAGCCCTTAGTGGGTTCTCTGAAGGTTGAGAAAAACTTGGCTGTTACTGTTTTAGCCTCCATAAATGCCTGATGTCATTTGCTCACAGAACCTGGCAAAAACCTCTGTCTGATCTCTCTCAGTTGCGCTCTCTCTCTCTCTCTCTCTCTCTCTCTCAAAGGAAGCTTCATCTAAATGGCTATTTTGTTCTTTGTATTCCATCTCCTTTTCTAGCCCTCCCCAGGAGTGCTGCTGCACGACCGACCAGAAGCACCACACCAGAGACTGAGGACAGTTTCTAAGAGCAGCTGTGCAGGAATGACCTGGTGATGTGGCACTTGGCTGAGAAATCAATCTTCTGAAAGCCAGCTCTGAACAGCCCTGAAATCAGTGAGGGTCTTCCTGTCAGTCTAGGGCAGCTTGGATCAGGCCCATGTGCACATCTGGATGCAGTTTGTTCAAAAGTGCCTGCACTCTCCCTCCTTTTATCTGGTATCACTTTTTAGAGGGGTAAAGGAAAACCTCAGCCTTACATCTGATGCTCCGCTGTTTCATGATTCTTTTCCAGTAATGAGATTAATATGTGACTTTCTCATCTGTTTAAGTTATTGTTGCTGTAGATTTAGATTTTTTTTTCTCTGCTCTCAGTGTATTAACCTCAAAGAATGTGCAGTGACTTGTCTCAAGTGCACCAATTGCTTTTGGTGATTTTGGTATGGGGCTTTTTGTTTTGTGTTTTGTGTGGGGTTTTTAAAGTAGGAATCTACATTTTTGCCTAGTCTAAATATGCTAGGTCACAATATTGGCATTGAATCAGAACAAATCATATCTAGGGGAAGTGAACTCCTTGGCACACCCGATACAGAGAATTTTAGTAGGAAAAAATCTAACTTAAAACATTTCTGTAAATCACAGTAGGAATTAGTCTGTATTTGGTAAATTCTGATGCTTTATTTCTTGCACCTATCACATGGAAAATCATGCAATTATTTTAGAAAGTTCAATTTCAAGTATTTGATAGTTTCTGTGAGAAGATTTTATTCTCACTAGTGCACAGTTACAGATGACAGAAGGAGAAGAAGTACAATGTATTTGCTCTTCATGGCTGGAAATTCCTCAGATTTCAAAGCTGGAAACTTTTAGAAGTGGCTACTCAAATGTGTCATGGAAAGTGGACTCAAATGTGTCTCTCCATTTGCCTTAAAAATGTGGCCCATGAGTAATGTCAAAACACTTTTATTTTACTGAAATATGACCTGATTCTGTAATTCTAGCTTTACTTAGGAAAGAATTGGTTTGTTAAAGAATTCACACAAGCCTATTTTCAGCGGTTACAGAAATGGGTGGGGAATACAACTTAAAATAAGGTGCAATTTCATCCCTATGTAGAAGATTTTAGTAACACTCACAGTAGAATCAAGTTATATTTTTGTATTTAAAATGCAATACTGACATGTTTTCCAGGCAGATGTTACATATAATTTTGTATTATCCTTTGATGTTAGTACACACTGGTAAAGAATTTTCGAGAGTGCATAGACTTGGCATACTGAGAAGAAAGATTTAGAATATGATTGCTTCGTTTTGGAAAAATTTCAAATCATGAGATTTTTCTATATTTGCAACCGGAAATTGGCAGGAATTCTTCACCGAACTATTGGGTTGCACACTTAACCTGACACCGAGGACAGAATCTGAAGATAAAGGCTAAAAAATCTGGAGAGGGATGAAGGTTTAAAACATGTAAGTGCTAGGCACGAAAAGGAGATGATAGTGATATGACTAGTAGACAGGTGAGTGAATTGAAAAATTCACTAATAATTTAATTTTTAAAAAATCCTGTTATCAACAAAAGCCTATTTGTGTGAACTGAAGAGAGAAACTAGAGTAAGAGAAAATGAAGATGGTGGAAGAGGTTACAGTGGGTAGACCAGGGAAGCAGTTGGTGACTGAAGTTATGCTGAGATAATATATAGCTCCACAAATAATTTCCATATGTTTTAATGTCTTTTATTTTTCTCCCAAATGCCTACCAGAACATCCTTCCTTTTTTGTTTCTCTCTCATACAACAGTTTCTTCTCTGATATTTATTGCCCTGCTTGCTCACTGTCCCTCTCTAACCAAAGTTCATGATTTTTCCTATCTGATCAGCATGGAAGAGGCACGTTCACATGAACATGGAGTCAGCTGTGGGAGCCGCCTCAACCTGAGGCTCTGACACACATCCTGTGAAGAATCACATGTGTGTCCTTTTCATGGATCTGACAAGACATATAGCAGCACAGAGCTTATCGTAGCTTGGCATGAGCAGTTGTCTTTTGTTTCAGCATCAAGCTTGTTCCCTGATTTTATCCCTCTTGCTTCCAAATATTAGATTTTCTCAGAAGATGTTGCTTGCATTATGCTTATCACTTTTTCTTTAATAGGAGGAGAGATAGTCCAGGCTGAAGGTGGTTGAAAAGCTATGCAGTCAAGAATATTTCACTTTCATGTGATAGTGTATTCAGTGTCCCATGACACTCCCCTTAAGCATCCCTCAAAACTTTCAACCCACGCACCCATAAAATTATTGCTCCAGAGACTGGTAGTCCAGTGAGTGGAGAGCTGGGAACTCCATCCCCGAAAATGCAGTGGGAGGTGTCCAGCAACTAATGAAAACAATGGTGGGAGGAGGACTGTTCTTAATATCTGTGCGGCAATAATCACAGGCTCCACACACCGCTGAAGCCAACTGCAAAGCTCTCAGTGCTTTCAGTGGGAGAGTGGATGGTGTCCTATGGGCAGGAATAGTACGAGAATGCTTAGCACAAACCAGCCAAAACAAGTAGTCAAATGGCGTAGGTGAGCTCTTTGTATGGGCAGAGTTTTATGGGCTGCTTGAGTCAGCTGTTTTGGACAATTACATTTAAAGGCAGCAAAAGGCACTGAGTCACATTTGTACATCTGAGTTCATTGCAGAACAAGTTGCTTTAGGCACCCTCTGTGCATTGTCAGCTTGTTTTGCACCCTACTCAAAGGAGAGATGGATTGCTGTTTGCCAAGATTGCAGATAATGTGCTAAATACATTAAGAAGTCATAGCTTACTAGCAAGGAAGTTTGGGATAATAAAATGCAACAGAAGAGCTGGTGTTCAGCAAGCCAGCAACTTTAGCAGCTCGATATTAATATTATGAACAGTATCAATAAGAAACACATAACAGCTTTTACTTTGGATACTTTATCACTCAAGATTTTGAACTAGAATAATCCCTGATACTTTAAAAAGCTTTATTAAAATTGCCATGCAAGTCTGATATGGAAGAAAAGATACATAAACTGTATTTGGTTGATATGGAAGAAGTAACCAACTGGCACTCAGTGCAGTTGGATACAGTCTGCAGAAGCAAAATTTGGCTAACTTAACATTCAGCCTTCAAAATTCAGGACTAATTTTCCCAAACTGCAACTTGCAGCTGCAGAACATCCTCACAGCTGCCAGAATATGCCACTACTTTCATGTTCCTGTATTCTTTATACATATAATTTTCAAATTATGGACTTTACTAATCCACAAATACTGCTTCAGACAAAGCAAATAGGTGCAATAAGAAATGCAACAGGGATTGCTCAAATACAAAGCAAAGGGATTTTTAAAACATCTGCATAATTAGGAAACAGAGTAAGCAGAATGGCATGCTGTGGTGAATCCCCCCCACCCCTGCAGAGCAAAGTTTCAGCATGGGGATGGTCCATGAAGAAGGAAGGGCTGTTTGGAAAAGCCCTCTTGTCTCCGGGAAGGAAGTGCTCCTTTGGGAATCTTGTCCAAGTGTAGAAGCAGGGGGAAGAAAAAACAGGGGAAGGCTCACCCTTCAGCAGCTGAGGTGAGAAATCTGTGACATGAGGTAAAAACGAGGGTTCTCCTGGGAGAAGAGTCGATTGTCCAGCCAGGACACTCTTGTATCTTTGCCAGAGTATTTATATTCATGATGCAAAGAAGGAGATGGTGTAACATGGGAGACTCAGACAAATCTTAGTCAAAATAGATCACTCAGCACATTTTACAGGTGTTAATTGTGACAGGAGAGTACTTTTACTCAAGGCTGTAAGTACAGAGGATGCTCAGGGGTGCCTGTGTGTGACAGGAGCATCCCAGCAGAGAGACGTTCCCCTTTGCTGCTCAGTAAATATACACCTGTTTATACAACTTTGACATCAAAAGTCCTTGCAGGAGTATAGCTGTAAGCTTGCTAAGGCCGTTTTAGTGCTTTTGTTGGAATGATACTACTAGTATAAAATTGGTAAAAGCCCCTTTTTTCAGAAAATACTTTCCTGTAACATAGTATCTCTTACCACACCCTGCATAAGCCTGGATTGCCATGAGTCCGAATAGAAACTTCCTCAATTCCTACACGGTTTCCAGATCGGTTTTATTAAATGTTGGTGTTATTTGGCTACCTTTCAGACTTTCAAAATATTTAGAAATCAGTGGGAGATCTGCTGGATATACACCTATGGAAATATACTTGTAGGAACCCAGCTGCAAAAGGAAATGGAGTTGCAGGAGGCTGCAGCTTAGCGCAGGGTAAGGGCACTGGTGAGCACGCAGTGTCCTGGGGCTGACAGAATAGGTAACTCAAGTACATCTGCATGTGATGCAATCACAGCTCTGCCTGCAATGTAGGCATGCCTTTGTAGTGACTGCTTCCTACTCTTAACGCTAAAAAGCCAAAGAGTGGCGTCTACAAGTCTGCCTGTGGGAAGGAGAGAGAGAGAGGGACTCATTAAGTGTTATTATCTTGTGAATAGACTTGGTCAGACAAAACAATAGGATAGCTGAAGCTTAGGGGAAAGCTCCTCTGTGACGCATTGGGGTCTACATCATTAACATTTCTTCAGTGACAAAGCCAAAGAAAAAAGTTCTGTTACAGCCCTTTGAAAACAGAAAAGCCAAAGAGGTGAATGCAAGGACACACATGGGGACGTGAAAGATGGACATAAGGTAGTAAGGGGAAAGGCTGCTCCTCCAGCAGTGAAATGCTTCAATCAAATTATTTGTGACTGAAGAAGCAGAGAAGGAATCAGGTATCTGGACATCTACAATAAAGAAAGAAAAGAAGCAACATGGAAGATGAAGGATATCCTTCAGCTTTTAAAAAAAATCTAAGAAACTCAAGACAAGAAAATATGTGTAATTTCATTTGGACTGATGCATTTCCCACACTAATGAAAACAGAGGAATTGTTGGGATTTCCCTAAGTGTACATACCTTCAAATATTCCATGGACTTACAGAGTGAATGTAAAATGTGGCATGAAAAAAAGACTGGTACTTTGGAATAGGATGCAGTGGAGAGTCAGGATGTGGGGACTTGTGGGTGGTACTGGGTAACCTCTGATTTAATTTGCACGATGAGTAAGAGAGAGGGAAAACTGTCTGATAAAGACCTCAAAGATAGCATTTGCTTCTTAGATCATGAGTGCTGAAGATCATCACACTGATTCCAGTGGAGATCTGGGATACAAAACACAATATTTAGTCAGAGTACAGTCATAGGAGCTTGATGAAAGAACCATAAAATTTGAATAATAGTACTATTCAAGCCTACTTACAAACAATGTTTACAACAAATTTCAAAATAAAACAACAGAATTACAAAGCATAGGAAACATACATGTCTTACCTACTCTTAGCATTCATTTATATGTATTTGTATATACAGCACTGTATTTGTTGGTTTTGACACACTAACAATTTCTGAAGGAGGAAAAAGACTAAAATGCACTGCCTAATTTCACAGGAAAAGGCATATTAAGAAGACAAAGTCCACTGACTGTGTAGTAGTTTATCACACTGAGGCTCTCTTTCATTTAAATCACTGCCTCTGACAGCTGAGAGACAGAGGCTATCTGGAGACAAAATCTTCACTGCTGTCATCCTCCTCCTCAGATCTTCTGCCTCTCAAGGTATCTATCCACAAGTGCTGCTGAAGGACATTGCACCAGCACAGGCTAAAAAAAAGACTTTGTAATGAAACAGCATAGGACTGTTTGGGAAAATAAGATGTCTGCCTAACATACCAAAGAGGAAGGAAGAAGGAAAAAAAAAAAAGCATGCTGGCAAAACAGACAGTTGAGGCACATGGGCCTGCAAGTGGGTTTGAGGGGAAAAGTCTCATCATGCTGCCAGCCACCATGCTCTGCACAGTCTTTGAAGAACAGGACTGTGCCTTCAGTTCAACTGAAGTGGACAGAGGGACCCTACTCACAGCCTTGCTGCAGAGCACTACAGCAGAGCAAGGAGGGTAGGCACATCTCAAGTATTTGGGCTGGTTTTCAGCAAGACTTCAGTGCCCTGATTCAATAGGTGATTATACCACATGATGAAGTGAAATAACTTTAGCCCTTCTACTTTGACAATAGAGCAAGGCCTCCTAAAATAGCAGTAGTTTCAGGCGCTTAAAGCAAACATGCCATTTGTCAAAATCTTATTTGCTTCACAGAGATGATTGATGAGTGTGCTATTTTGTGCTAAATATGACAACTTTCTGGAACATTCCTTGTTGACGACCTTGAACTTTGCTCCTGGAGAGGCCAGCTGAGGCTGCAGAAGTGTAACCAGCATGTTCTTAGTGGTGACATTGACATCATTACTTCTGGACAACCCTCTACTTCTAGATAAATATTCACTTTTTAAAAATGGGGCGAAAGGCCTTGAATGTGCTTAGAACACTTTGTCAAATCAGCTGTCTGAAAGCCAACTGTTATATCAATTAATTTTTACTTACATACAGGAAATATTTAGCTGTGTCTGAGCCAACTGGTTATACATTTTGAAGGATGGGAAAAGTCACTTGTATACTTGTGGCTGCATCAAAGACCCTTCGCCAGTATCCTGTAATTGTCATACAATATTTGAAAGAAAAGCTTTTCCCTGGCTGCTCTATCTTGTCTGGAGGCAGCTGACATAGCAGTGTGTGTAAACCCAGAGGACCTTCTGTTAAATGTATTTGTTGAACAAAGAAAAGCGGTTTGGATGAAGAGAGAGAAGAAAAAATATTTCTAACCCCTTTAGCACCTCTTTTTTTTTCCCTGCTGTAGAATGCTCTGCAGCATGGCACATTGCAAAAGCAAAGTAGCAACAAAGCAACATCAGTTTTTGGTTATTCCCAGAAAAAGAAGCAGGAGAAAGTCAATGAGACAGAATGGCTGCAGTCATTCAATGCATATTGCTGGCTCTGGTTCTTTCTTGTTTAATATACTTTCATGTAACTAATTTATTATCTGTCATTTCCTCACAAACCTTCAAAGACTTAAGACCTTTGAGTGGGCTGAAGCATTACATGCCTTGCTGGTACCAAGATCACAAAGCCTCTTGCACCTATTTTACAACATAACTGTGGGGATCCAAGCTCTTAGGTCTTTATCACAGGTTGCAATATAATTAGAGTAATGCAGTGAGTACAGTGTCAATGGAAAATGAATGAGATGGGTGTTGTTTGTAATATCCCTACTGATAATATTAATTTTCTTGGTATGAAGATCATTAAAATTAAAAAAAAAAAAATTCAGAACACATGGAGAGTTCATACCTCTCACAAGGTCAACTTCTCTAGTTGACAACAATGGCATGTACTATAGTAATCTACATTATTGTGCTATTCCAAATGGATTAAATTATCAGTTTCTGTTATACCAAGATTGTTACATCCAGTGTACCTAATAATATCTGTTTATAGCACCGAAAAATGACCCGCATGAATTTGAATCTTTGATTAAGTAAAATTCTCCTTGCTTTTAATGAACAAGTGAAATGAAAATAGAATCACAGGAAGCAATACTCCAGTAAATCCAGTTTTCATTCAGGCCTGAAAAATCTCTTCAAACATTGAATGGATGTAATTGTTTTTTATCTGCTATCTTGAAATGTATACAATTTTCTCATTCTTTCTAATGGAGCACATGGATAAATCTGGCTCTTGGGTACTTTAAAGAAGATGATTTTCTGGGAAAATATTTTGAAAGAAGTCAACTTTCTGGGAAGATATTTCGTATAACCAAGGAATTAGGAAAAAAACAACTCCTCTCAGAGCTTCACTTCTAAATCCGAATGGATCACAGAGAGAAAATCTGCTTTTACCACAAGTAGAAAAAATATTCAATGCTAAATTTTCAGCCTGGAAAAAGTAACGTTCCAAACATGGAACTGGACAGAAATGTGGAAGAAACAGAACCATTCCAACAACGGAGTGATTGGTCAGGTACCACCTGCATGGTCTATATCCCTCCAACCTTGTGTTACACCTGGGCGCCTAAAAATTGCCCATGCCAACAGGAGAGGTTCAGCAGCAACTACTTTGGCTGTGCTCCCACATTTCTTTATAGCCTCTCTGGATTGTATTTTTTCTTCCTAGAATGGAAATGATGGAATAGCATGTGTTGCAGTGATTTAGTTTGCATGGAGCCTGGACTAACTCCCATGAGCCACAGCTAAAGGGATCAGAGAACCTTTCTGCCCATTGTTGGCCAACAGAAGTTGTTAGTGATTTGCTCAAAGTAAGCTTTGTGCTCTTATTTGGCTGTGTCTAGACAGACGAATACTTTGCTGCTATCCAAGGAATGTGCAGCTAATGTCAGTGATGTATTCACAGGAAAGCATTGGTTCTGGAGCATAGGCTCAACACAATCAGTGCAAAGTGTAGAAGCCAAGAGGCAGGGTATTCTTCCTTGAGCAGGCTATTTATTATGGGGCTTACTTAACTTCCTCCAAGAGCAAAAAAAAAAAAAAATTGCAAAAAGTTATTTAAAATTTCACTAATTAAAAATACAGCTAATATTCAATTTGATTGTCATACGAGAGATTTAGTTAAGAGGCATTGTAGACATATAAACATACATAAAACTCTTGTATGGTCCAAGAATTACAAGCAGACGAAGCAGAACTACCTCGTGTTCTTCACTAGCAAGTGGAACTGTCTTTGGATAAAGATTTATGGTCTGTCGTGAATAGCTGTAGTAAGAGTTGACAAGTGTTTAGAAAAAGCAAAATGACAATCCAAGAGGTCAATATGAAAAAAACCCAAACCAAACAGCACTAGCATATTTTGTAAAGGAGAATAATACCCCGGCAAAGTTTAGTTTCTGTTAGCTCCCAATGGAGATATGCCTGCTTACAGAAATGTCCCATCATACAGTGATGGGTTATCCTTTGATTGCTTGTGAGGGAGAAAAGTCAGCTTCTATCATTGTAAATTACAACCAATCCTATGGAAACCCAGGCAACTTTCTCACAAAGAATTGAACAGATGCAATAATTTTTGCCAGATAATGAGCATTGCCTCCATTTATCAGCTGTGCAAGCAAAAGCACAGAAGAGACAACTATATTGTCCACAGCCATGCAAGGAGGGTTAAACATGGCAAACTTTCTAGGTGAAGGGTGGAGGCAGCAGACCAGAACATGAGGTACTTCATGTTAGATATAATCCTAACAGTGCAGTAGCTTTGTTTTTAACTCAGCAATGTATCTGGCACCTTGTCTCTCCTATACATCAAGTGCAGGAAGACAATATGAACAGTTTCTAACTCTACCTCATAAACTTCCCTGAACAGGCACTGGAGTTACAATAACATCTTTGTTGGCAAACATTTTCAGGCACTGTAAATCTGTCAGACTCTACAGGAGAGATGGCTGATGTGCAGATCTCTAAGTCACTGTTGTTAAAAAACAGAGCCCCTGTTCATCCATCTTGGGCCTTATTTTATAGCACTTCATATAAATGAGAACTTAAAATAGTTCTTTATCCTTCCAAAGTGCACAGTCACTGGAAAGGATAACACAACAAGTTTAGCCTCGGGAACCTGAATCAGCTGAGAAAAGAGCAACTGAAGGACAAATCTGTGTTTGCCTTTCCCTGTCCAGAGGCATCCTCTGCAGTCCATACCTATGCCAGCGTGCTTTTACTCACTTAAGAAATTGAATCTCTTCACAGAAATGTTCACCAGACCAAGGCAAGGAGTTGCAATCTTTATCACTTAGCACCAGGGAAGCGGTGCAGTATTGTACAAGAATGTTCCCAAAGAATGTAATAACATGAGCTGGAATGGTCTGGCTTCTTACCACATGAGGCTGTGGAGAGAAAAATAGCTATTCTTCCGTGCCCGTAAGCATGCAGGAAGACACGCATCTATCCTTTGTTATCCATGTTGTAATGTGCACTTATTAGTAATAAGTTCACATTGTGAACATAATTCCTCATGGTTTTGACAGCATCTGTGACATGGGCTAGGTGGGGAGGATCTCCACTTTTTGAAGAGGTTTATGGTTTTGAAAGACTTTAAGAAACACAAGCAAACACTGTTTTAACAAGTGATCTCACAATCAAAGAAAATAAGAAAAATATTGGAGAGTTAGGGCTATCGTTTACTGTAAAATCTTTCCGCTCCCCCTCTGCAGTACTATTCTGAACCTTTCAAGATTTCCAGGTGGGACATGCATGGGAAAAAAGTTTCACCTTTTTTTTATTTTCCCCCAGCAGCTCCACCGCAGAGCCATATTTAGAAATGCTTGATCGTAAGGTGTTTGGATTTGGCAGGGAACAGCTATGATGCACTTTCCCCAGGGCCTGGGAAAGAGAAGCAGGCTGCAAAGACAGCTTTCACAAGTTGCTTTGAAAGGCAGTGTATAATTATAGAGGCTGGCAATGAAAGACAGAGCAGCCTCCAGGGATACCCCTTTCCCATTCTGCCTCTTACAGGGATTCTTGCCTTTGCAGTCAAGTTCTGTCGTGTCCTGAGTAAGAAGCTCGGTCAGCAGTGAATGAGACAGCTTGCATCATCTTTCTCCTTCAGCTAAACTATTAAAAGCAGGCAGCTCTAAGGCTTTTTTTTTTCTTGACAGACCTGTGACTCATGAACGCCACAGAAAGGAGAAACCAATAAAAATCTATTACAACACTTTAGCTTTTGAGCTTCTCTTTTAGGGATCACATAAGGTAGAGTGTTCACAGCTTTTGTTAATAGTGCTTTTATAATCTATTACTGTAATTATTATTATTACTAATACTACTACTATGATCTTGTATTTAGGCACCTTACACCCACTCTAAGAACAGGTTTAAATATACAGCAGATCTGTGTAATGATGCCTGAAAGCTTTGTACTTTTGAAAGCTCAGCACTAGGGCCACCTACAGAGCTGTCTGAGAAATGTACACCACCTCCAAAGATTGTTTTCAAAACCAATATTGGGTTCCACAGCCAGGGCCTGTTCTGCTGAATGCCAGAAACTCCTTGTACCAGCCTCTTGTCTCCCTTTGTGCTGTGCAGTATTTCTGCTGTAGTTTTGGTGGCAGATCTGGGAGGGAAGTGCTATGGCGCTTTCACAAACTGCATTTTTGTCTGTCAGCAGCACCTCTTCCCTCAAGTTTACATCGAAACCAGTGCCAAGTCTGTGGCTTAAGCCCATCTCTGCACTGGACTCCCAAAGAAACTAAAAAAGAAAAAAAATTAATTGCCCCCACTTCTCTCTGCCTTACGCTAACTATTTTGGAGACAGATATTATGTGCTACTTTCCCTTTGAAGCAATTTTTTAAACAAAAGCGTAGTGTGGGATGGAAGAGACATGAGGGATGAAGAAAAAAATGGGCCAGGAAATGGTAAAGAAAAAGAGAACACAATGGAGTTTTAAAAGGCTTTCTCATTCGTTATTCTTATTGGCATTTTCAAATTAAACCTGAAACAGTTCAGCTGAAATGTATGTCAATATATATGGCCATGTGTAAGTTATTATTTCTAATCTCTGTAAAGGCCATTTCCATTAGTGATTTAATAGACAGCACTCACAGGAAATACAAAATGCTCCCAAATTCACTTCTCCTGGTTCTTTTTTCTGGAGTGCAGGATGCAGCAAAAGTCCCTCCAAAATTTAACAGTGCTGCTCATGCAAATAAATGAAGCTGAATAGAAGTGGATTTTCTGTCACATTTATTCATTTCAGCACCTGTTTACTTTCCAAATTGGAACAAAAGGTCAAAGATCACTGTGTTTGACAGAAATTATAAAACATTTTGATTCAGAAATACTAAACTAATTCATTTTGCCATTTTTAACCAAGAAGCAGCATTTTGATGTTCTATTAACTAGATGAAATCATCTAAGTCAAATTATTTTGTTTCAGTTTTCAAAAACTTTGATTTTTTTCCTTGAGAATTAAACCATTTCCATGAAAATCCAGACATCTGGAAACTTATTTTTCTATTCTGAAAAGAATTTCTGAGCAGCTCAACAAAAACCTCATAGCATAGTACAGCACTCTGTCAAATGCTTCTTACATTGTGCTGTACCATGTATATCCTTCATGCGTCTGTGAGGAATTATTACTGAGATTTCTCCTTTTAGAGAAGTTATCTCCATTGCCAATATTAGAAGTTAATTCTTACTCTTAGTGAATGTGTTAGGATTCTGCATAGCACAAAGTCCTGCGGTCATGGACAGTCATGAGTGATTGGGACAGGACTTTCTGATGTCACTATTGCTTTCTATTGCAATGGGAAGGAAGGAATGGGATGAAATGGAAGTTGCTCAGCAGGTTCTCCTTCTGGCAAGGAAAGTGGAACAGACATTGCAACGCACCAGGTTTTCCTGCAGCTAGTAGGTATAAAGGTACAGGTTTCCCTTCAAATAATATCAAATCACACAATTTTATTAGAATTACCTAAATACTGAAAGTGGAGACTTGATTGCTAAAAATTTAAAGAACAAATTTGAATGTGATTTAGTTTTTCTGTTCATTGACTGTTGTATCAGCTTTCTTTAGACCAGTGCCAAGTGAGTGAAAAAAAGCAGTTTTCCATATAAGATTCCTGAGATCAGACGTAGATACTTTACATCACCTTTATCTCTTCTGCAACACTCCAGGAAATTCTTTAACTAAGTGTGTGGGATTTTAGATACTTTTGGAAACCTAGATATTACTTTACCAGAATGCATAGCTGCTGTCAGAAATATAAGCTACACAATCTTGGGTTATGTATTATACTATAATATAATAGTAAGTTTTAGCTTAAAGGTCTTCCTCTGGCAGCACAACCAACAGCAGAGTATTTGTACATTTTCAGAGTGAGGTTGGAGATGCTGCAAAGAAGGCCCACACCACACACATGGGAAAAACCCTCATGATTTTCTTTTTCTTCACCCTCCCTCCCCCTGCCAAATCCAGCAAGTGACGTGGATGAATATTTCAATAACCAACTATAATCATACTAATTATATGACAATCATTGCACAGGTGTATTAGGTGTTTTTAATTCTCTAAGTATTCTAGCACTTGTAGACAAAATACATAAAAGGAGGGCAAAACAATGCTATGTCCTTTTAAGACACAGCCCAGTTTTCACACCTGCAGTTTGTCACGTCTAGGAGGTATAAACTTGTATATTAGTCAACATGTCTACTGCAAATTATCCCACTACTGTGATGTTGAAATAAGTAGCTCAGCATAAAGCAAAGAAGTCCTGATGCTTGTCTTTTTTCATCATAGGAGACGTGTCTCTAAACACGCAATGGAAAAATGACACATGTTAGAATAACCATTCAGAATCAAAGGTAGGTATAAAAGATAAGATTTTTCCTTCGCTTTGGTTCTGCACCTTTTAATGTACGCATGCAGCTTAAATACTGGAATAAATATACTCCATCACATGAGTGAGAGCTAATAATATGTACTTCTCAACTAATTTATTTGACTGGAATCTAGGACACCTGAAATAAGTGCAAACGTTTCACAATCGCTTAATGTGTAAACACTTTTTAACATGTGAAATGATACAAAAACCCAAGTCATTCAGATGTATTTCAAACAGTTGCAAGATCTAATGCTATATCAATATTCAACAGCCTGTCTTAGTAGAAAAACAGCAATTTTATTGGGAAGAATGGTAGATTTATAAGAATAGCTATGTGGTTAGACTAGATGAAAATAGAACTGATATGGGTGGAGGGTTAAAATAAGGGTAGGATAACTAGCAGAGACATAAAATACCAGACATCTAAATTTAGGAGCGCTTGAAAGCTCCAAACTCTGTTTTCATTGGCTTTTGTGTGGTGTTTCATAAAGTTATTTGGATGGTGCTGAGAGCCTATAGCAAGCACAGTCTTTGCACAAAACTATTCTGTAGACCACCTTAATTTTTTTCCCTAAAAGTTGTTAACCAAATAAGAATAAAGATTTTTATAACTTCCATTTCACTTGGGCATGGCTGTCACAACAGTTTAGACTGCAAAAATGGCATGTGAGTTTGCAAGTAGCTATTTAATTCAAAAGGAAAATTAACCTCATACAATTTTACCCTCTTGTGTTTAATGCCAAGCTGGTCTCTTCTGCAGAACTGTCTGAAAATCATTTCTCTTTCTGCAGCTTGTTCCTTACAACCTAACTGTGGAAAGTTAGTGCTGGAACTTTATGGCACTTTGATTGAACAAAGGAGGGAGAATGCTTCTGTTCTCCTCAGTGAAACATGCCTCGATTCCTAAAACATGCAGGAGGGACCTGTCTCTCCGAAGGAGTACAATGAGAGCGGGTGAGTGTGGGAGGAATGGTTTAAGCTGTTTTTTGCCCTGTCATTCCTTGTCTGGGATATCACCTCGCAAGCTGACGCTGGCCTGATGTCAGCCACACGGAGGTTGTTCATCTGGTCTTAACAAATCACATAAGCTCCCTCTGGAGACAATGGAGGAAGATGAGCATTTCAGGAGAACTGCTCCAGACATTATAGTACCTGACTTACTAATTAGAAGGACCTCTTTCTTGCAGTCTGTAATACAACCCTCAAGGATTCTCTCAGACTAGAGACCTGTGTTTCAGATGGCTAGAACTAGGTGAGAGGATTCTTACTTTCAATGAAGAAATATCTTATGAATACACCAAAAGATTGTTTCGATTCACACTAGAAAAAAAATCAGGGAAAGTCAAAACTGTGCACCAAGTGGAGCTCACAACGGGGAGTTCCCCCTACTATTCTTTCTGGAAATGTTATTACTCCCCCCACTTCAGCCACTTGCTGAAGTTTTTTTGCAAATCTTGTTCAGGAAGAGATGGAAGACAAATACACAAATCTATGTGACAAGCAGCTTTAGAGAGAATACTATTCACATTTATTTCTTAGCATTGTGTTATGCATTGCTCCTTATAAAAATCTCAGTCCATCTCTAGCTTTTTTAATTAATAAAAATAATTAATAACTAATAGAGTTATTCCTTTCTAAAGAGTAGAGATAGGTGTGAGTTACCTGACATAATCCTCATTCTCAGTGATCAATTTCTTCAAGATCCTAGAACCTGATATATGTTCACCAAAGAGGGAACTGAAGGCTGGAGATGGAAATCAATCAACTGAAATGGAAGTGGCTTGTTCAAAGGACCTGAACAAACTTACCTCTCTGTATTTTCATATTATGAAAGAGAACATACATATTTGCCTTTATGGTGACAGCCCAAGAGATGGCAAATTTTTTCCTAAAGTGAAACTGGAAGGGAGGACTTTGCCTTGGAAGCATACTATGGCAGCTCTTTTCTGGGAAGGTGTTCAAAACTGTGCACGGAAAGATCTCAAAACAGGTAAATGAAATGTGGGAAAAAAAGTAGGAAAAGAAGATATGAAAGGATTCAGGCGTGTTTACAGACAAAATGAGCCACCACTTTCAAGTTTTGTTTGTCTGTAATCTGGGCACCTGAGTTGTAGCGAAGACATGGAATTGTGTGCAGTTTAAAAACTATTTGCACAATTGCTTGATTGCTATAAAGGAATCCAGATTTGATCCTTCTTTGCTTTTTTTGCAAATCTTTTAATTGACTTATTGTTCATTTTGTAGAAGTAACACAAATATTTCTCCAGGCGGTTTTGGTTCATACTCTGTATCTTCATGTACACGTGTGTACATGTATAGCTGTATATTTACTGATGCTGATGGGTGGTCTGAGAATTTATGAAAAAAAAATTGACATTTTCTATCTGGTCCAAAAAATGCTAACAAAAAGAGACATTTTTGGATTATGAGAGATTTACATTTTCCTGCTCCACCAATTTAAAAATCTCTTTGTTTTGACCCTTTGACAAAGACAGCAGGGTGTGTGGTTTAAAGAGGCAGATAAAACCCTGAGGACTTAAAAGAAAACATTTTTTTACATTTTGTGATCACTAAATAAATGAACGTTCCTACTCAGGAGGGAATGATAACTTGGCAGGGAGGTAGAGATTAAGAACGCTTCATTTTCTGTTTTCTAATATTTTTTAAATGAAATTTTCTTTTCAAAGCATGAGTCTCTGTGAAATTAAAAGCTTACAGTTGTTTAAAAAAAATTATTTGATCTACAAAATATGGAACCATGAAAGGGAATGTTTGTATAGAACAACCCTATCCATGAATATAACTTGGTCCTGCACTTATGCTAGACAAAGAAGGGCAATAAGTCATAGAGAACACCTTATCATCAGTAATTTTATTTTGTTGCTGTTGTTGATTTAACTGATTTAACTCCCTACTAGTTTTCTTCATTGTGACATTTAAAATTTTTATTTTGGAGACTGTATGAGTTGGTTGACCAGTTAATTGATATGTGTTTCCAAATTCTTGAAACTGAGGTTTGGAAATGGTAGCACTTTTGTAAGTATTCGAAGTGATCCCAGTTAAGGATGTTTTTGCTCCATGAAGGTGATTAGATAGAATGGGTTTAGTAACTCTGTAGGTCCTGGTAGCACCTCTTTTTATTTACTTTATTAAATAAAATTTAACAATTGATTTCTGTTCCAGTTCTTTCCCTCCAGAGTACACTTGCTGATTCCTGAGCCTCTCTTTTTTTTTCAGCTGAGCCAAGGAACCATGGCATTAGCAAAGTGTCTGGCTGGTTCCCTGTGATTCACAGACTTCCAGAGTCTCTCTGCAGCCAGTGGAACCCCAGCAGTGCCCTCTTGCCCTTCTGGAGTTGTAAGATTATACACAGCTGCATAGTGCAGAGGGAGCCATATAGCTCCCAATAAACACTAATCTCCAGAAAAGCAGTGGTATCCATTTTCTTAGGTTTACTGGAATCAGGTTTAAAATTACTTTATCCACAATATTTTAAAGATGTTTTGTAAGAATAGCACTTCAGACCTCAATTTCCTTTTATAAGCTAAAAGTTCTCTGAAATATCATATATCCTTTCCTAAAATATTTTGTTTTCATCACAAGGAAAATTGCATTTACATTGCCTACCTTACAAATAACAAAAGGCAAAACTTCTGGCATTGAGTGACTCAGTGAACAAATTGCAGCATTACTGCTCAGAGCACAGCTTGGTTGCACCAACCTACAGGGAAACGAAAGAATTCATGCTAATTCCTCTCTACAACTCCTTGCTTGGTGTCCCTTGTTCACCTTCCCCTGATTTCTGTGGGGTGGAAGTGTTTATGATACATCTGCTGGGAACTGACTCACATCAAGAATAAGTAGAACCTTTGTGAGTCTGAGTGAAATCCTGGCCCCATTTCATCAGTGCCTATGGTGTGTGAGCATATTCCAGAAGCAAAGTGGGGAATACTGTAACATTTGAAAGTACCTAGACAAATCTGATAGAATCCTATTATTTTGTCTGGATTTTTTTCCTTCTGGTCTCACTTTCAAGCTTATAAAAAAAATTGAATTATTAGGGCAGTGTCTCACCTGCCTGCACTGGATTGTCTGCTTGCAATAGAAGAATAAAGACAAAATGTTCAAAACTAAGGCAATGTGGACAGAGGAAAGAACAGAACTTTTGGAGACATTACTGCTCTGCAGCTATCAGACTTAATTTGCTATGTTACAACCCACTGTACTGTAAGTCAAAGCTCTCTTCAACAACTTCTCTATTGTCTTTTTTTCTATTTTGATATTTCTATTCTCATATTCCTGTTTGAATATTGCTTCTCAAATTCAGGGCAGTAAAACAATGATTGTCCTCCCCACCCCCCCCATGGTTACTTCATCAATACTGCAGCTGCAGTGACAGGAAAGATTTGTAAGAACAAAGCCTTTGTATTAACACAAAATTATTTACACATTTTATTGCCAAATGGAAAACACAATAATTATGTCAAGGTTTGCCCTTTGCCCAACAAGCCTTGAGGTAAGTGGACAAGCTAAGCAACTCGACCAGTTTCAAAGCTGACCGTAGCTTTTCCAGTTTTTTAGGATGCTACAGCTGATACTATGACTGAATACAAAGCACAAGGCTTACCTGTGCAGTTCCCATTAATTTAATTGCAATTTTGTAGCTAAATGCCCTAGATAGCACTAAGTAGCTCAGCCTCCATTACCAAAAGTCACAGATTAAAATCATTGCCCCTTGACTTCAGAAGACTGTTAATTTCTTTTTCATAAAATAAATGAAATGTGGACTTAAGACCATGATAGTAGGCAACTCCTTCTTCAATTTGAAGTAGACTTTTATTCTATTACAAGAGGCAAACTCATCTGTTTCTGAGTGCAGCTATGCTATATCACTTTCTTATGGTGTGGTTAATTATATTTAAAATTCTATGTTAAAACAAAAGACAATAACGTGCAGTAAAAATGAATAAAAGAAGAATTATACCTTTAAAGGAGACATAAAAAGAATGTTTAGCTGTTACCCTAGAGGTGATAATTCTACTGAAAAGAAAAACACTGCATATTTTCAGCTGATGCAGCATTTTGAGCAGGTGAACATACCTTCATGCTTTAGAACTTCAGTAATTTACAGCAGAGTGACATGGAACAAAGTAATTGGACAGAGAAATTGGTGTCAAACTTCTGAAAGTCTAAATAGTTGAGCCAGAAAGAGGGCTATAATTTCAAGGAGAAGACAGTAGCAATTGCAGACTGCATGTTTAAGGATTGACTAAAAATCAATTAACATAAGTAGCTAAAACATGTTTTTATAGTACTAAGTCTCTCGAGACATGTTGTCACATGCAGGATTCATTTATTTATATAATTTTATTCTCAGAAGTGTGCATCAGAGTGGAAAATATAGTGCCAGAGTTCTGTAATGGAAGTACTTCAAAATCTTCAGTGTTTGAAACCTAGCTGCAGAGGGAAAACTTTAATAGTAGCATTAAAAAAGCTTAAGGTCTTTGGCAGAGCGCTGTGAAGTCATCTGGGTATAATCAGCCACATAAACTGCACGTGACAGTGTGATCCTGTGACCTGAGCACTCAGCAAGAACTATTTCTGCTTCTGAAAGGATTCAGATGAGTTGTAGTGCTCTTCCATTTTTTAAATATAAGTTATTATATTGTGCATGTGAGTGTGTGTGGAAGTAGGGAAGGAATATCACCTTGTCTAATACTACTGACAGCTAGTCTGAGCTTTGTGTTGAGAGCATAAAAATAGTCTACTTCCTTTAAATGATTAAATATAAATGACAAAAAAAGTAATAAAGTAAAAAGAAAAAGGCATTGAAAAACTCTAAACAGCTAAACATTTTGGTGCATACTGTCACACACGTATATATAACATGAAGTTTATACTTCTGCAGGCAAACATAGATGTACACAAATTTATTTGTATATGAACTGGGTTCTCAGCTAAGTGAAACAGTGAATCACAGATATTTTTTAGTAAGTGTTTGTGCATCATCTTTGCTTTCTAAGCAAGAGAGCTTCTTGCCCTTACCCATTTATACCTCAACAATCGAAATATCAGCAAATGCCTTTGGGGAGAAGGAGGACTTTGATCACTAGATCCATCCAGGATGGAGTGACTTTCTGTCTTCTCACATGAAAACAATATTCCTTGCAGCACCACCTCCAAAGAAGTTCAACAGGGAAAGATGTGACTGAGCAACTCTCTCAGACATAGATGTAAGGTCCTTACTCAGCAAATTCTAGTCCATAACTCTCTGATTCAATGTCAGTACAAATACATTAATTCTATTAGTAGTCTTTTCTCTGGGAAAGCTTAGATGCTTTTCTGACTTCTGTTTTTCCTCTTCGTCTTTCTTATTTTCATCATTTATCTTTAATCCTGTGTACTAGATTGTAAGAAAAAACAAACAAACAAAAAACCAACATAGTATGGATGTAAATGTGTGATACCAAGGCAAATGAATTTCTATATAGAGCATGGGAGCTTTGATCATCCCTTCTCAGGCACTCAGAGTTCAAGAGAGGGTGCCAGCACAACTCTTGTTAGTGTTGTCCTTCGGGTTTACTCAGGCTGTGCAGTTTATTTGGTTTCTAGGAGGTTCAGTACCTTGAACTTATTTTAACTTGGCAGGCTGTGAATCAAGGTAGCCATCAGTCTTCCCCCGTAATGAGTGATGTTTAAATAGTTCATTCGTACTTATAACCCAGGCAGCTTTTAGTTATAGTCATTAGGCATCTCTGCCTCCAAACATCATAAAATATAAAGAATGACTCCTCCGAAGAACAATGTCTTTTAAAGTGAATGGTACATTAAACTGCGTTAAACTACTTCCAATCCCAGGCACTTGATTTCTATTCATTTGAACTGTGGCCTTAAGCAGTTTTAAGCTTGCTTTGGACGGAGGAACCTGTCAGGAATATAATCACATCAGTCATGCTTTCCTTCCAGATTCTGAAGGTGCTTTCATGAGCCTACTTAATTAGTTACTGTACCCCTAGCATGGAGAGGATAATTACTATCATGAGTCACGCATTAAGTGGGATCTGGAAATATCCCAGAAAGCATCAAGTTTTCTCAGATTTTCAATATTTGATGTTTCATGACTGTTGTGGGGTTTTTAAGGATTTGTAATTTCCTCTAGGAGTGAAATGAGGCAGAATATATCACAGCTACTCACAGCAAACTAAGGGCCTCAGAGGCCCAGCACTAGCTCCACAGAGATGCATCTTAGTTTTCCTCTCTCTTCCCTCCAAAATTTTTTGAATTATGTTAATATCTTTCTACGTCCTCTGCTCTGGAGCACATTTTTATGCTATGGTACATGAGAAGTTCTTCCTCATTTCACATGTACCCAAGAAGATTTAGTTCCTTTTCTTTGAATGAATGGTTGAATCATTGGATATTGGGAGTTGACAGAAAGCACTTCCTTCTGCTTGTCACTTCACAGCTCACTCATCCCTGCAGCACCATCCATCCTCTCAATGGAAGGAAGTCTTATTAAACAGGAATGTTATTTGATCACCCATGTAAAACTTTTTTTATGTAGTACATATGCAACAAGGGTGTATTTGTAATAAATACCATGATTAGCTTTTAACTTTTCAGGGCTTGACTTTGTTTCTGTAAATTTAAATAAATAAATAAAATCTATACATTGACTAAGTTACCTCAGTGTCTACAAAATATTATAGTTATTTCTTTTCCCTTTCCTTATTTTTTCCCACTATGCAGATACTACAGACCCCTGCCCTGAAAGACAAAAAGTCCTTGAAATACAAAAATGCTGGACACTGCAAGTTGATGTTGCAACAAGGGTGGAGTGTCACATAGTTTGTGCATTTAACAAAACTTAAATGTGCAGATGACTAATATTAGCAGATATTAAAACTTATGAACTACCATCAAGACAAATTCTTCTGCTGTTTAGTTGGGTTTGAATATATGCATGCGTGCTGGCATGTAATTTCCTGTGAGAATGTAATACATGTTGTGAGTACCTAAATATTTTTTAAAAGCTGGATAACTATTTTTTAAAGTACCAAGGATTTTTTTTTTTTTTAATAACTTCTCTGAATTTACATAAACATAGGAATTGTGTCACATTTTGGCATGTGCTATTTGGATACACCTAAAAAAAAATCAGTAGAAGAAAAAATAATTTATCTTTTCCAGACCCAGATATCTTTTGTTATTATATGGGGAGAGGCAGTGATTAAACAGCCTGAAACACCAATTGTGATGAGAAAACATGCATTTAATGTACTGTCCTGCTCTTTGTATGTGCTGTAGTGTCCTACTGCTGCATTCCTTCATTTTGGCTCAATCCAAAAGCTATTGAATTCAGTGGAAAACCACCCACTGACTTCAGTGGGGAGTAGATCAATCTCAAAAAGCGTTTAACAATACTGGGTAAAAACAGATTTAATGCTATGTGTTATAAATCTCTCTTCCACAGCAGAACTTGTAGCTCTGTCTCAATAGCACTAAACCAGAGTAAGAAAGGAAGAGGCAAATTAACTTTCAGCTGGGGAGATCTTGGGCTCTCAAATCTCACAACAAAAGTACCTTTTTTTTTATGCATTGCATCCAGTATGCACACCATGGAGTTATGGGCAGGGGGGCTGAGTTGGAGCCATAGACCAGTCACACTACAGTAGCTGTGTAAAAACAAGCAGGTTAAAAGGTAGAGATTTGAAAACAGATAAAATTGCTCATCAAAATTTTGGGGGGAAAAAATCACTGCTGGGTAGGTTTATGCTGCCTTTGCAATGCTGAGTCATACAAATTTGTGATATTGTTCTGAAATCAACATAGCTTGATTTACCAACTTCTCAGCTGTCCATCCCTTTATTCACATCTTCCACTGGGGCTTAAATTGTTAAAGAAACTTGGTCAGATTTCCAATATCTTTCTGTATAATAAATTTGATAACTAATTGGAGGAAAAAACAATGTAAATGTAGGCGGGAAATGTTGCCTCAGCAGCCTGGGCATGTCATGCAAAAAAAGTAGCTGTCACAGGTTATGAGGTTAGACATTAATAGAATCAGATGATAACTAAAAATTGAAAATTTGTAATTTTAATATTGTCAGTGACATGAGGGATTGGCAGGGCTTTCTCCTTAGTGTTGTTAGATGAATATAACTCCACTAATATTCATGAGATCTACATTCACAGATTCAGGGGAAAATGGAGAACAACAAAACCTCAATGCAGTCTTTGCACTTCTAGGACCATTTAATTTCCAGAATTTCAGCAGAGATTTAGAAAGTAACATAATCAGCACTAAATTCTGAATTTACTTACCTTATTTTTTCAGCATTTTCCGGTTACTGAGAAAGAACAGGCAACAGGGAAGGAAAGTTTGAAAGGTATATCACTCTCAGAGCAAGGTTAGGCTTCCGTTCATGTTGCTCTAATCAAGAAAGGAACCAGATTTTCCAAGACAAACTGTGTTATACTGGGGTCTGGAGCTCTGATGGATGGTGTTCTTCATGGGTTGAGCCCTTCATGGATGGTTGTACTTTGTATGAGCGAACTCACAGTACAGATGACACAGATAAATTTTGTGCACTCATGCTACCCGGACATTATTAATCCTTGATTTTCACTTCCATTCTCAAGGAATGATCAAGATCTCTTTGTGATAGCTATAGAGTGCTTCTGATTACAATGGGAATTACAATGAATTCAAAGGATGTTATTGAGGAAGCTAATCTGGATGAATTCCTCCCGTCTGCTGGGCTGTCGGAGAGCACCGGCACAGCTGCAGCTTGCTCCTCCTGCAGCTCACACTGCTCCCATCTGACTAGTCTGGCTGATGTTTGCTGGTATGGCAGGAAAAGTTCAGGACAAGATTTTTGATTCTTCTGCTTTTACACTGGGGGCATTTTTTGTCTGCCTAGTCACAGTCTCTGGTCTTCAGGTAGTCTGTATGACAAATGCCTCACGGAGACCCCTTCACCTTGGGAGCTGCTGTAATGGAATTTTTATGAGCCATCTAGCACAGTCCTCAGCTAAACTTGCCTCAGGTACAGAAAGAGAGAGAAAGAGTAAATTACCAGGGTCCGTTGACATGTAGCAGGGACAATAGGCTGTAAGGATGATGTAACTTACCCCAGTAAAACACAAGACTTATAAATACTGCATGTGTCTTCAGAGAAACTGAGGAGCTGCTGGAAATCACAAAAAACCCCAAATTCAGATCCTGTCCTGCCTAGTGTGTCTGCAGCAAAGCAGTCTTAAATGAAGAGCAAAAATACTTAAAAAAGATGTTTATGGTATTTATGTTTTAAGTATAGGTCTCACCATTATCTATGGAGAAGGGAATTGAATAAAAATCAGTGTAGATGGTAGCAGTGTTTCTACTGTCAGGAAAGCAGGAAAAATTTCTGGAAATGATTTGCCATGATCTATCTTGTGGTGTGACAGAAAAGACTGCCCTAGAATCATAGAATCATGTACATTGGAAAAGACCTCTAAGATCACTGAGTCCAACCATTAACCTGGCTTTGCTAAATCCAGCACTAACTTCATAAGAAACAGGTAAGTTCATAAGAAACATTGAGGTTATCTACATTCTAGAGGGTGTTGCCTATTTAATCACTTAGTTCTAAAATGTCATGAATGTTGTGTATTGCATGTCCAGAAATTTCAACAAAACATGGCGTTTAATACTGTAGATTAGCATACAACTGTGGTAAATGTAGCAGTCAGAAAGTTCACAAATAGAATCTTAAACAGAATAAACTGCTTAGCAGAGATAGAGGAAATGCAAGTCTGGATGTTGGCATTCATTTCCATATTCTTTAAATAAAAATAACACATAGGCAAATAGCAGAGATGTGTAGACATGACCTTAGTCTGACAGCCGTTCCCCAAAGACAGCACCTCTTCCAAGGGCAGTGCTTAAATAGTGCTGAAGAGCACAGTTAGCCCTGGGCACATGCCTGCTTCCTGGTATGGAGCTTGAACTCTCAGCTGAAAGGGAAAAGGGTGTGTAGAGCCATCTGTAACTTCATTTCTGCACTCCTTTTTTTGTTTGTTAAAAGGGCCTCTTGAACATAATTTTTGTTACTGAAAACTACACTACTCGTTCTATTTCAGGGTATTTGGTTTTTTTACATAGTGAATACAGTGAACAGTCTGTGGTACGTGCTAGTGAAGTCCTTGGGTAATTCAAACCAAAATAATTTTACAGCTGATGTTGAATTTACCTTTTGAAGTGTTTGTAACATCAGTGAAGGAGTCAGGCAATTATTACTGATGTGATTTCGGAAGACCAGCAGCCAGCTGTGGTGCAGTGTAGTCATCACAGAACATGAGTAAATACAGCTAAGTTTACTTAGAGCCCTAACCTCAGGTCAAGAGCTAAAATTGCCATGGTTCTTATGAACAGTTATTTTGGGCTTGCAAATATTCCCTTTTTTCTTCATTGAAAATACGGTAGTGGCTGAAGCCTGGAAATAATTGCTGTCTATGGCAATGGTTAAGGCTATGAAGTGGCCTGAGGGCTCACAACAAAAAGAGAGGGTCACAGCAATGGGTAGAGAGGCTGTCAGAGAAGCTAAGCTGTCTTTTTTACTTCAGAGGACAGTACCTGAGATCTGGAGTGACAAATGTGAAGTAATCTGCCCTAACCTAGAGCCCGAACCATAGCACTAAGAGTGAGACTGTAGGTCTCCATCAAGCTTTTGTTTCTGAGAGGTGACAAGCCTTACAAGGTGCCATTCTGCACCATCTCGTAGTCCTGAAGGTATCTATGCCATCCTTTATAAAGCCAAAATGCAGTCAGGCCTCTCTGAGGGCTTGTTGTAGCAAGTTTCACAGAGTCCATTATTTTTTGGATGGAGGAAGGAATATATTAATGACATTTAGGAAGGGAAAGGAAGGTCACAGTGGCTCACAAGGCATCTGTGCTACCACGGAGTGAAACTAGCATGAGTTGAAATAGAAGGAAGGAAGAAAAAAAGTGTGAAGGTTATTGAGACTGATAAGTTTATCTTGGCCTCATGTAATTTCCACTCAGGGTCAACCCTTTTGTTGACTCAATGACAATCATACAATAGCTGTGGGATGCGGTTGGGCTGGACTTTTCCTGAATTACCTAGAGTACTCTGTCCCAGAAAAATTCACAGGGAACTTGAGTCACCTTTGCTGTTACTGTGATCTAGCAACAAGATAATTCCACTCAATTCAAAGAAAACACATAGCAGTCTCACAGACATAAATGTATATATACCTCAGCCACACAGTTTGTCAAATACACCTTTGTAAAGCAGAATACTTACCTGGTATCTAAAGTTCACTCCAAGCAAAAAGAAACATTCCCATCCAAAATTATTCTGGGAAAATAAACCCTGCCTTGCCAGTGGTAACGTCAAAGACCCAACATCAACCAAGCAAGGCAACATGAAATCTATTCCTTGATAGTAGCTTGATAGCTATGGATGCCACATATCTGCATTCTGGTTCCCCACAACATCCCACTCTCTAAATTGGAGAGATATCTATTTGATGGATGGACTGCTTGGTGGATGAGGAATTGGTGGATGAGGAATTGGTTGGACGGTTTGGACAGTTTCATCCAGAGTGTAGTGGTCAATGGTTCAATGTCCTGATGTACATCGGTGACAAGTACAGGGGTCCATGTAGGGATCACTACTGTTCAATAATTTCATCAATGATGTAGATGAAAGGATCAAGTTCACCCTCAGCAAGTTTTCAAATGAATCAAGATGAGTGGTGCAGCTGACATGCCTAAGGGATGAAATGCCATCCAGAAAGACCTGGACCAGCTTGAGCAGCGGATCCATGGGAACCTCATGAATTTCAGCAAGGCCAGGTACAGGGTCCTGCAACTGGGTCAGGGCAACCCCTTATATCAATGCAGACTGGGGGGTGAAGGGATGGAGAGAAAACCTGCCAAGAAGGACTTGGTTCTACTGGTGGGTTTAAGAGCTGGTCAAGAGGCAGCAATGAGCTCTTGCAGCCCAGAAGGACAACCTTATCCTGAACTGCACCAAAAGAAGGGTGTCCAAAAAGGCTGAGGAAGGTGATTCTCCCCCTCTACTTTTCTCTAGTGAGACCCCATCTGGAGTACTCAGTCTGACTCAGGTCCTGAAGAAAGGCCAGAGGAGGATTATCAGAGGGCTAAAATAGCTCTGCTATGAAAACAGGCTGAAAGAGTTGGAATTGTTCGGCCTGGCAAAGACTCCTGGGACAACTTATCATGGCCTTTCAGTACTTAAAAGGGACTTATGAGAAAGATGGAGAAAAAACTTTGTAGCAGGGCCTGTTGTGATAGGATGGGGGGGTAATGGTTTTAAACTAAGAGAAGGTAGATTTAGACTACAGATAAACAAGAAAACACTGGAAGAGGTTGCCCTGGGTCACTATCCCTGGAAACACTGAAGATCTGGTTAGATGGGGCCCTGAGCAACCTGCTCTAGTTGAAGATACTCCTGCCTATGCCAGGAGTATTGGACTAGATGACCTTTAAAGGTCCCTTCCAACTCCAGCTGTTCTGTGTTTCTATGATAGTGTGTCAGCACTCCAACAATCAACTAAACGAGGTTTTAAAGAGCAAAGTTTCTATTTCTGTTCCTACAAAGTTACTACATACATACACTAAATCAAGAAAGATGCATTAAAATTCTGAGGCATGTGCCAGGTTATTGTATTGTTCCTTTGGGTTTCTCTTTGTTCGACATTGTGCGTGTGTGTAAATAATTCTTCAGTGAGAAGGTCACGTGTATTCCAGCTGGATGGGGAAAAAATTAAGAAATGTGTAGAGATAATGAGTTTTGGCAACAGCTTTTCCCAAAGCCCTATTTCACACAGAATTTGTGTCCATTGCCTGTTTTTGAGAGTGCTTGTAGGAAGGAAGATCTGTTTACTCTTTGCTTTCATTACTGACTTTACTTGAGGAATAAGAAAAGCAGGTTTTCAGCTAACTTGCTGTTCCTTTTTTACTGCATTAATTTAAACTCTAGATTGAAGAATTTGCTTTCAGCTGTAGCTTTAGGGGCTATTCAATCTTTTTTTTTCAAGCATTTAACTATTTTTATATATACGAGAATACTTTTTTCTCCAGTAGAGATAGTCTTTGAGGCTTATAGCAACTTTTTTTGGTGTAGAGGTCTACCCTCTATTGTATCATTTCACATGGTGGAAAGAATTTTTAAAGTATACATTTTACTTAGTAGCATACAATTATAGAACTTAGTTTAAACTAGTCCTTTTCTTTTAATAATGTGTTGTGCCTGGTTGTGGCTGCTGCTGTTTTGACTTCAAGAACAATGAAAAGGTTGTGAGTGATCTATAATCCCAAATATGTTTGGAAAGGCTTAATTAGAGGTAATCTTTAAACAGAAGCAATGTGTATTCCAAACTTCATGCAGTCTTAATACTACACGGCAAATCTAGATTTGCACACTCGGGCAAAATTCTGACCTTTATTTGTGAGATTTGTGTGACGCACACACAGAGGCATTGGCACCGCAGCATTCTTCCATAGGCAGGACTCAGGGACGGGACTAGACAGGTTCCCTGACCATCGCCACGAATGGAATGCTACTGGAGGTGGCACAGGCCACTCCTCATGGCACCAGATTTCTTCTTAATAAAAGTGTGTGCAAGGCTGAGTTTAGTCTGAAGATAGCTTACTTCTTAAAAAAAAGAGAGCATGCTTAGTTTTAATGATTTTTTTTTTTTCAGTGACCCAAATTATGCCTGTGTAGGCAGCCCTCAGCAAACAAAGGTATCAGTCAACTCATTTTATTTTTCCCCACTAGGGAGGATTTCACTCTTTATGTTCCAATTTATCATTCCTGGTCATTCTCTCAAGTGCTGTTAAGTAACCACTGAGGACAACAGGAGTGCATTGTAGGGCAGAGGAAGAAATGAGAGGAATGAAGTCTTAATCTGGGACCCTCTTTGGAGGGAGCTGGAAACTGGACATTTTTCTCCTTGAGGAGACTACTTTGCAGGTGGGAGCCAGACAATGCACATACCTTGGCTGTAACCACGAGGAGACAAATGGAGGAGATAAGCTGTGCAGCTGCCAGGACCATTTGGTACTGAGCTCCATTTGTGTCCCAGTTCAGTCTGTGCACTTTAAGCCATATAACATTCAGCCTCAAACTAAAAGGCACTGGGTTTTCTCCATGTAGGAAGCATGTTATCCTCTATGATACACACTGAACTCAATATACAGAGGGAACAAAGGGCAAATGTTTTGTTGATATTGTTTCCTCGTCTGCAAAGCCCAGCAGTCCAGAGTACTCAACGGTCTGACACATCCAAAAGGTGATGACCAATTGTTAACAATCCTGTGAGCAACGTCTCCCGGCAGTTCTCAGAAAAAGCAGTGCTGTGACGACGGAAAGGCACAGGATGTTACGGGATCCGTCAATGGCTTCTGGGATGTGGGAAGCAAAGAGCACTCTGTTTTCAGAGGATGCATGGCTGTAAACAGGAAGCTTTGCAGGGCACAGCTGAGTCCTTGGGCTCTATGCAGGATGGGGAGAAATCTGCTGAAACATGTAGTGACAACCAGCATGGAGTTGTCAAAGCATAGACAGCGTATTCGGATTTCCTGAAAGTACATCATCCAGCCTTGTCACAGATAGCCCATGAGGCCAGCTCATGTACTGTTGTGTTTTCAAACCACCGAAAAAGAGCTGAGTTCTGAAATCAAGGGCATTTTGGAAGCACTCTAAAGGTAAACACATGCTCCCTTAAGACTTTCCACTTCGGAAAGCACCTAACTTAACAGTGAGTTGTTAAACCAGTATTATGCAGAACTGCTGCCAAAATTTCATCGAATTAATTTACTACTAGTTCAGTTAATTAGAGTCCAAATCATTTCAGCCAGCCCCCAACATGAAAGGTTTGACCAGCTGCAGGAAAACTGCACAGGGAAGGGGAAGGAATGGGATCCCTTGAGCAGACCTCCTCTGAAACACCCAGCAGTCAAAAAATTCAAATAAAAATCACTTGTCAGAAGAACCTCATATTTTGGCTGTGCAGGGAAAAAGAGCCAGGGCACTTGCACAGCACAGATTTAACCTTCTGAGCCCTGCCCCTCCCTCTTCCTCAAAAATCATGTTGCAAAATCCATTCCCCAAATGATTCTAGTTTTGCTGGCACTAAGATGTATGAATTTAATAGGTTGACAAAGGATCATGGGAAAAGATAAGTGCTCCAGCATGTCCACTATTGTGTTTTGTGGTTTGGGCTGTCACTGTTGCCAAATGACCACTAAAGAAAGCAGTGCATCTGACAACAATGTTACGCCACAGCATTAATGAGTAGAGAAAAACACATCCGTTTTGGAGTTTACATTTTAATCATTACCCCAAAGACAATTCCCTAGGACTAAGATAGGAGAATCCAGAAAGGTACTGCAAGGTTATGTCTTATAACTTAAATTTAATGCATTCACCAAAATGCCTTGCATTTTTACCCTCTAAGGCAAACAGCTAAAACTCAGGAGTCTGAAAGGACCTTCACCCTGAGCTGGCCACTTCTTACCAAATCTTCAGTAACAAAGGCTGGCTCAGGGAAGATGCTCCTGCAGGTTAGAGCTGAGTACATAGAAAAGCTCTGTCCTCTCACCTGCAGCTCTGGCATTACTGTTACCATGGAGCCTCCAGAGGAAACCTGGCACCCAGAATCAGAACCTTTCCCCACTATTCAAATTTCATAGGCTTTGTTGTCCTTCAGTAAGACCTTGAAGAAATAACTCAGCAGTCTTTTTTCCAGCCTGTGTTATAAATAAAAAGAATATATTACTTGGGAGTGGAAATAACAACTAAATTGTAAAGTAATTTTTTGTATAGGGGGTACTTATCCACTATGATTTATATACTTTTCACAACAGATTTTGAATTGGGAAATAGTAGGCAGAGAGGGGAGCAGCAGATAGCCTAGGAATGGGAATAATGATTAATAATTCCCAGCTCGCGCTAACAGAAACTGAGAAACATATTGTCTTTTTCAGGCAAGAAGTATTTTGCAAAAATAAAGTGTTTCTTCATGAGTAGTTTGTTTGGCCAGATCTGCCTCCTAAAAATTGCCATACCTCTTGAAACTCAGAGGTATTCCTTAAAACTTTTTAAAAGTATAACCCTCAAAAGGCAAACAACAAATGGGGACAGGGGCATGAGATGAATCCTGGAATACCAGGAACTACATGAAGTGCATATTAACTCATGATCATTTCTTCAGTCTTAAGCAAATATGCAGGCACCTACATGCTGTTTTGGTATTTTCTGTACAGCAGCTTTTAGTTGATTTAGGCCCTACCAGTATCTCATTACTTACAGATGGAAGAAGAAAGGAGGTTTTTGTCTACTGAAGGAGCCTATAAATCTCCTCTCTCTCCATGACTTCAAACACCTGGCTCTGCTTACTACCCCGACAACCAGCCCGATTCTGTCTCTAGCTCATTCTCTCCTACACTATAAAACTTTCCTACTTTATCTCTCACCTGTCTCTCATAACTACTCCTTAATAGGTACCAGGTTGAGGACAGTTGAGGCTGACTCTTCCTATCACAGATATTAACTCCTTCATTCCTTGCTTGACTTGACATTAGCCGTCTGTGGATTTGGGTATGTTGTCCTTTGATGAGGCCTAAAACAAGGTGAAGGAACTGGGAAGAGTCTTATGACCCCACAAACAAGGTGTTACTATCCTCTTTCTTTCCACTTCAGACCAGAGAAGTGAACAGAGGAGTGGATTCAAAGGCGTGAAACCTCTATTCTGTTCTCCGTTCTGCCACTGAATGGTAGGCAACACTGTCATTATGGAAATGGAAAGATTTGATCAACGAGAACATTTATAAATTAAGCACTATTTTCACCCAAATTAAATAAAACTCAATAAACCAGTGGTATGGGAACTATAAATTATTCTGAATAAACATATGTTCATGTTCCACTACAGCGACAAAAAACCATTACCAACAACAGAAACAAACAAACACAACAAAAACCAAACCCATAACACTAAGATAAGATGAAAAAGCATGATTTGGATTACAAAATTACAAAGGAATTATTTTCAAGTAACTGTAGCAGTCACATGCTGCATTCCTCACTCCCAGCTTCCATTTCCTTGAGAGGCAAATTAATTTTTAGTTGTGATCTGCAGCTGACATATCCAGGACATAAGTGATTTCAGTTACACCTGTACTGACCTTTGTCGGATTCAACTGAATCCATCCATGGCATCCTTTTCTTGCTATGTTTCACCCTGTTTTGTATTTATGATGTTACAGTTAATTTTTATTCTCTGAAACCAAAATGCTTCTCTCACTCTGCTATTTTTAGTTGTGTTTAATGAGGATGAACTCTTGGATACAAGACATACAAGAGATCTAGGAGACAAACAATCTTATAGAATATTTAAATTGTTGCATATTTTAAAATTTCCAAAATAAATCACAAGAAAAAAAACACTCCCTAAGACTAAAACAAATAAAAAATAACTTGATTTAAAAACTTGGCAAAGCACAAATGAGCTACAGTGAGCATTTTCTCAGTGTGGGTGAAGTACAAAAAGTAGACACTCACTTGCAGAGGGTGAACCTTTCTGCAAACATGCAGAAGGAAGAGGTGCAATGGGATTGCCACAGCCCCCAGCAGTTGCCAGCCCATCAGCTGAGCAGGCTGTGACATGTGGATAATGTGGTGCTTTTCTCACCACACCAGACTCATTTCCTCCAGATGTGAAGAGGGCTGTAGAATTATAGTGTACTTGAACCCTGAGATTAAACGTCACAGGTCTGACGGCTTGTGGAGTTGTTTTGGCTTTGGCTTAGTGGCATAAACCACCATAAAGGTGGCTTGAATGGCCACCTTTCTTTTCCAGTGTGAATCTGTGATCATGGCATTTAGCTAAGGCTCACAGGCTGGAACCTGCCTAGCATAGAAAGTATCAGACTGCTGGCAAGCCACTGGCTAGGATGGACACTGGTTCAGAGTGTATTTCATCTTTCTTCTGAAGGCAACCACATATATTATCCCTCTCAAGAAAATCATGAAACTCTAATAGTTTTCCCCTGGGTTTTGGGGGAAGAGTATGGGAGATGTGTGGTGAGGCAAAGATGATTTTTAGCCCTTTTTATTATTATTTTTTTTTATTTTATTTTGCAACAACTTGTGGAAATTCAGTGGTTGGATATAAAAGAGAAAAAAATATATAGGTTCCTCTTACACGCTGTTTTCTAGGACAGGAAACATACCCATGCTAAAAAAATTGGAGAGTTTTAAGGGAGGAGAAAAGAGAATTCTGAAATCAGAAAAAGTTTAGTTCAAACATATAACCTGATACAGGGGTGGGGGTGTGTGTGTGTGTGTGTATGTGTGTACACCTACACAGGTCTGGGTTTGTAATTTATGTTTTTCTGTGTTTTTAGCCAACAACCTCAGCTAGAATTTCACTTGGTGGCCTTGATGGGGAATATTTGTATGGTTGAGTCTTTTAAGCTGCTTTTCTTTTTTTTATGCTTTGGGCTGGAGTTTTTCAGTTTCAGCTTTGTGTAGTACCTTGCATACGCTCTTGTTTTCTGTCTGACTGTGGTAAGAGACAGAAAGTCAAGGTTCCCCTAGCTGTATGCCAGATCTACATCTATTATTACTGTTGTGTGCTGTGCTCCAGGTATCCAGGTATCTCATGTAGCAATGAAGATGGAGAAATGGAGGAATTCATACCATCCTGGCCAGCTGGCTTGCAAAGTTGTGTATTTCAAGTCACACATTACTTTAGAAGTGACTGAAGAAGAAGTCTAGTGTTTTCCATTAAAGCATGAGGTTAGAACTATGTCTGGTCTTTAGGGTTAATTGATTCCATAGAAAGCACAGAGCCTCCTCACAGATCAGAGACCAAATGGCACAACATGAAAAAAAAGTTACATAATGCATCTTAAATCATAATTCATTCTGAAATGACAATTGCTATTTAACAAAACCATTTGCTTTTGTGTGTGGTTAAAGGAAGCTGGATTTATATGTTCCTGTACAATCTTTATTAATGAGTCCCAGATATTTCAACCAAAAAAAGCCCAGTTTTCCAAAGAGAGGTAAAATATAAGGAGAATTTTGTGATATTTGGTGCCACTAGTTGCAGCAGCTACCCAACTAAACTACAATGTACGTCATGCCTAGTATGTAAACACGCAAACAAGGTTTACTATGTAGTAAATTTTCTTTAAACTTGGGTGCAATGCAACTGTGTTGGACTCAATGATCCTTATGGGTCCCGTACAACTTGAGATATTCTATTATTTTGTATATTTGCATTCCATTCCAAAGCTGTTCAGTGTTATGTATGTTTACCATGTCCTTAATAAAGGGGACCCAGAAGATATTAGCAATTTTAAATGAGTGGGGGAACCAAAGTTAGCTTTTGCTTTTGTATGTTTTATATTTCCACTAAAAAACAAATCCTCAAAATGGAATTCTATGACTCATAATTTACTGTATACTTAAATGTGAACAAAAATGTAGAAGCAGCTCATTTTTCAATTCATAGTTAAAAAATCAAGTGATGGGTTTTCCTAGATGCTTTTCACAGAAGCTGGGGAAAACCATCACACTTGAACCAGCAAGGAATGGATGAAGAGGGCGTCTTCTCTGCAGACAGCTTTTGTGGTAACTCAGGCTCTTCTCTGCTGTTTACAGTTAAAGGATGTGAGTATATGAGTAGTTGTGAAGTACCTGTTTCACTGTATCCTAAAATGGAATCAGCTGTAGGATTTTGCTGTTTTACAGACATAAAACCTGTTTTGAGGTCTTTTCATACATTTGCACAAAAAATTTTATCCTTGAAAGCATGCAGTTTAAAAGATATTTGTTTTTCTTAAAAAAAGTACTTAAATAGCCTTACTCTTTAGAATAAGAGATATAATGGGGAGTATTAAAACAACAGCTTATAACACAATAAATATTATTCTGTTTTCTTTGTAAGATAAAGGAATTTGGACTTTTATCTAGTTTCAAAAGCATAAATAACATTAATGATCTGTTAGGGTTATTCATCAGTATATACTCATATGACCAAGTATAATGAAAAAATATTAAAACTATTTTTTTTTTTTAAAATGACAGCTTTATAAAGTACTGTTTGAAAAGGAAATCACCTAGTTTACACACTAAAACTAAAATCAATATTTTATAGCATCTGAATCCTATATACTCTATGTTACTACTGAGAATTAAGGGAACAAGAAAAACCATCATCCAAAGTAAGGGAGCCAGGCAAGCAAAACCTTAAGGTGAACCGGTAACGTGTAATATGTGTGGTATTATGAAATACTGAACAAGTCTCAGACCCAACAAAACTCTACCTTTTATTTTTTTGTGTATGACTCTCTCCTGCCAGCAAGGGACAAGCTGTATTAACCACTCACTCTCTTTAGCTATTAGGAAAACGTATGGCTCCCCATGCTTCTGTGCATTTCTTATCCATTTATTTGAGAAGCTGCAATGGGACAAAGTGAATGATCTTGCTGCCTTTTGTCGTGGTAGAGTTGCTCCTGTTCATTTGTGCCTTTCGAGGAGTGAGCTCCAGGGTCATGGGCTGTCCTTCGGGAAGCTTTGTTTCCTGCACTTGCAATATTTACTTGAAGATGACAAGTCCATCCTTCCAACAGGATGTAAGTGATGTGGGAGTCACACAGTATGAAGTGCACTGGGTAATTGAAGCCAGTCCTGCTTAGGGCTTTGAAAGGAAGCACGAAGCCTTGCGTTCAACAGAGTTGTCGATGGGGCACCAGTGAAGAGAAAAAAGACAGACTCGCATGTTCTCTGTGGTCTGTGTCACTGGGTAGATGGGCTGCTGTGATTTGAAACAGCTGCAAATGTGATCTGAATGCTGCAGAATTCTGACTGCAGTTTCAGTCTCTGTCTGGCTTTTCTCTGCAGTCTTACATCAAGGCAAGATTGTGTGAAGCAGGAAAGGAATCCATGGACAATAATGAATGTGGGAAGAGGGGTCCAAACCTCAGCTGACAGCTCTTAACATATATCATGAGATATGCTGTCACCTGTTTTCAGACTTCTATGCAGGCAGTCTGTAAAAATTTACACAGAGAAAAGAGTTGTTTTTCTTCTAGTGAAGATTCTTTTCTGAAAAAAAATGGTGCTGCTTTTAGTGTCACATGTACATATGCAGTGTATCATCCACATTATGTTTGTTGTTCCAGTTATTGCCTTGCTGAAAGCACTAACTGCTCAGAGTAATTCAGCATTAATGTAAAACTTTGATTACAATCTTATGCTTCTGAGAAGACACGGAATAGATAGGAGACAAGCTATACTTTTTCTCCACTCTGACTGGTCTTAACTCCTCCACTGAGATGAGCCCTATGGACTTGCTCTCAGGGCTTGACCTGACAACTCATTGAAGTCACTGTCCTCCATAAACATATCACGGCCTAGGGACACTGTCAGAAAAACACACTGGTGTAAACATGTGTCCAGTGGAACTGTCATTCACAGAAGGATTTTTACAGACTTGGAGTACTTGATGAATTATAGATAGTCCTGTAGACCATTTAGTTGTTATAGTTAAGCCTGAAATGAAGAGCTTTCCTGGACCAGGTGCTGCCTGGGTAAAGATGAGAAGTCAGCTAAACTAATGCTGGCTCTGTGACATCTCTGTTTAAAGTGTGCCATAATGCTGAGTAGGGGTTCTGCCAGCTGAGGCAGACGGATTTGAAAATGTCAGGGTTTCCAGCTTGCTTCCAGCTTCCACTCCTTGGCTCACTTTACCCTTTGTAGCATGTGTGAAACCCTCCACGTCTACACTGCAGATCCAGGAGGCCCCAGGACAGTCACCAAAAGTGAGTGATCCGTATTTCTCAACCCTGGGTAGTGACGTGATCTAGGCCTTAATGCTTATAACAAAGGCATTTATACAAACCCATCTGAAGTGATAATAAAAATGAAAGCTACATCTGCAGAGCAAATGTGTGGAGCTTTTCAGAAAGTACGTTTCTTACTATAATGAATAAAGTCTCAGAGAAACTTACAGAAGGGCAAGAAAAAAACAAAATACTCTGCCTTTTCCTACATGCACCTTTGTTGTAATAACTAATCTTGATCAAATGTGTATCTGCCATTTTTCTGTTTTCTCTCCTATCTTTCACAATGAGGAGAACAGCTGTGACTTAGGTACATCTGCAGTTATTTCTTTTCTCTCAGATTGTATTTGTTTTAGTCAAATGGAAACCCACACTCTATCTGGTTTGCTGAGGCAGCTGCTCCCTTGTGATTGATAGCATTTGACTTTCATGTTTGCATACCTGTGGCTGATGTCTCCTGTCTTGCATGACATCAAAGGGAGGCAGCGTTGGCTGGCATCGTAATTCATGGCTCGTGTTCTCTGTGCTTGGCTGGGCCAGGAGCACTGCACTTGCTGAGTTTTCTTCCTGTCGCCGTGTGTGTGCTGAGCGACCTTGGCCACTCGCATCCTCCCACACAGGGAAGGTACCCTGATGTCAGGGGCATTCCTCTGCTTTCATCTTCTGATGCCCATGAGATAAGGCGGGGCCCAAGACAGTTCATTATTTTTGCTGAGCCTTTAATGATGTGCAACACTTTTCTTGGGGGTGGGCTAGTGTAGGGGTGAAGACCGCAGGTCTGTTCAAAGATTCAGGTCGCATGACAAGAGCTGAGCTTGTCAGGGCTTGTACAAATCAGGCTGTGCTGTGATATAAAGTGAATTGAGCATTACTTGTGCACTCAGATGTTGAGAGGAGATTTCCAGGAAATGTCAGGATCATATTTTTATTTACATTTTGGTAATGCCTCAGGCACCAGCTATGACTTAAGCTTCATCCCAGAGATGATGTAAATATGCAAAGAGTGTGTAGTATGAAAAACCCTAGAGCACCACAAAAAAGGTATGAAAGAGAGAAAATCCTGCTCCTATGCTGACAAGCTATTTTAGGAACATATGTTTGGAAAGGACCAACTCAGTCACTAAGCTGAGTGCACCACAGCCATGGGCAACAAGATGTCTAGGTGCTCACAGACAGCATCTACTTCAGAGTAGAGTTCAGCACATGAATTTTGTGCCTAAATGCCCTTAGTGGGATATCCAAGATCCAGCAAAGAGATTTAGAATGATCTTGTCTAGCACTTCAGGGAAATGTTTCTTCAGGCAAGAAAAATCTCTACCTAATGCCCTGTCTACTGAATGAAGGTCCTGCAACTGCATGAGGGCAAACCCAGATATCAAACAGGCTTGGTGGAGAAGGGATTGAGATCAGCCCTGGAGAGAAGGACTTGGGGATATTGCTTGATGGGAAGCTCAACCAGAGCTGGCAATGTGCACTGGCAGTCCAGAAAGCCAACACCACACTAGGCTACATCCAGATCTGCACGGCCAGCAGGTCGAGGTGATCCTTCCCCCCTACTCTGCTTCGTGAGACCCCACTTGGAGTACTGCATCCAGCTCTGAGGCCTCTAGCATAAAAAGGACATGGATCTGCTGGAGTGGGTCCAGAGAAGGGCCACAAAGATGATCAGAGGACTGGAGCACCTGTCCTATGAAGACAGGTTGACAGAGTTGGGGTTGTTTGGCCTGGAGAAGAGAATGTTCCAGGAAGACCTTGTAGCAGCCTTCCAGTAACTAAACGGGGCTTACAAGACAAAGCCCTGTAGTGGTAGGACAAGGGGTAATGGATTTAAACTGAAAGAGGGTATATTTATGTTAGATATTAGAGAGAAATTCTTTCCTATAAAGGGTGGTAAGGCACTGGAACAGGTTGTCCAGAGAAGCTGTGGACAGCCCACCCCAGAAGCCTTCGAGGTCAGTGTAGATGGAGTGCTGAGCAGCCTGGTCTACTCATGGCAGGGGAGTTGGAAAAAAGATGATCTTTAAGGTCCCTTCCAACCCAAACCATTATGTGATCCTAAGATTATGAATGGATCAGGAGCACCTCTCTCTATTCTAGGCTGACTACCTCTATGGCTACTTCCACGCAAAAGGATGGCAGGGATAGTAGGTGGTAAGTGGAAAACACCTTCAGCACCTTGTGTCTCTGGTCTCTGCCTGCTCCTTCGATCTAGGAGGTTTGACTGCCCAGTACGAAATACCAAGAGAGTGACAATACTGAAATTCTATGAGATTTTCTGTACGAAAACACTGTTCATATCTCCAAGGCAAGTCAGAACAAACTGGAATTAGAAAGGCAGTATTTCTAGTCCCTGTGCTTGCAGATAGGGAAGAGACTTTCTGCTCTGTAGAATACATTAGATTTTTCCAGCAGTGATATGCTGCAGAATACATAACTGTCTTGATGGAAAACTGTAGCTGAAACAGATAAACTGAAGACAGATAAATTTCAGATTGTGAAGACCAAATCCGTATAAATCCTGCTTAACTATGGCATTGAAGCATGTACTCAATTCAGTCTGGAGAGGAAATTTCAAATCTAAGCACTTCCTCCTGGCTTTTTGAAGCATCCCAGCTCCTGGCCTGACTGTTGAGTATCCCAGTGCAGAAGCCTAATTCCTTCCAGTAAGAGATGTTTCATGCAACCACCTGTGAAAGTGAGGTAGCTCATCATAATTAGTACTACTTCTGAAGCTGGAAGACCGCCTCATAGGTTCTACTATACTGTTACAGCATCCTAACTCCCTCTGTTAAAAGTTTCCCTCTGCAATTAAATGACTAAAAAAGTTCCATTAGGAGAAACTTGAAATTTTGTGAGAGGATACCAGCCAATTACTTTAAGCACAGTATCAGTTTTCCTTGAAAAAAATCCCAAAATCTCGATCAAATTCAGACCCAATTCTTTATTACTTCTAGAGAAACTATTTGAGTATAGCATTTAAAAACACAGTTTAAAAACGCAGTTTAAAAGTTTTGCTTCCCTACAAAAGATCTAAAATACATAAGTGATACGCAATTGATAGTGCATTCACAACCAAAGGGACTTGGGTGGCATTGATAGTTTCTTATAGTCTTGGGGTATAAAATTAGGAAATCAGTGATCTGTGGATAAATATATGATCTTCCTGTTTTCTCTGCTCCTAGAGTCTCAGGGTTTCGGTTGCAAAACACCAGGTTTTGGCTAGGAAATCAATGAGGTTTGCCTAGTTGTAAGTGGAAAGATTTTGGCCTAGATTTAGTGTTTTGTGTAATCTTTTTTGGTTGAAATCTTCAGGATGCAAAAACTGTGTGGGAAAGCAAGCCTCTTTACCTTTGGTAATATCTTCACATCTGGCCCAGACCACCACTGATTAAAGATCTTTTCTGTCTTCTGCTAGGGGTTGCAATTTATGAGGGAAATACAGATGGAATCTGCTCAGTTCCAGCTCTCAAAGATGCATCTCACTGGTGATCCACCTCAAGGCTGACCGCTGCAAAACCCAGAACCATTCGCTCTGCCAAGACTGTGGGATTCTTCAGGGTTACTCTCAGAAAAATGTTCATTTGTCCTCTTGGTGCCCTTACCAGACTTCTTCTGAGACAAATATCTCTGGTGTCCAAGATTCTGTTCATAAACTTCTCTTTACATTTTGTAAAAATAGAGAAAAAAAATACCATATTCCAAGAAACTACAAAGAGAAACCAAGAGAGCATGTTACCAGAAGTAAAAACATAGCATCTCCACATGAATATTGGTCTTGGCATTACAATGCAGTATCACTGATCTTGTTAAAATATCTAAAATTACTGCTTCATCAGTGTTATTACCTGCAGGGGAGGAGAGAAAGAGAAGAAGTTCTTGGCATAGTTCAGAAAGACAAACTGTCAAAAAATTGTAATGGATAAGGGTAGAATTTTTAAAACTGGGATTTTCTGATCCATTTTATCCCTTTGAAGTCAGAAATTAAATCCAAGCAGATCACGTCATCTACCTTAGCATACAATGATAAAAAACCCAGGCATTTGCATATTGTGATTTATCCCATCAGTCCTAAACACGATTTATTTCTGGGAAAGGCTTGTTTCTGCCTCTTGAGTCTAGGTGGCTAACACAGCCTGGATGGCCCGTTTTTAATTAGATTAAGTATGAGAAGATGCATTTTACCCTGGATGATTCTGGACAGTTCACATTTGTTCATACCAGTGGTATTTAGCAATCAAGCTAACTTGATGAAGTAGGTTCAGTTGTACAATAAGCAGTTTAGCCCAGAGAAATGCACAGTCATTCATTTAAGCGTATACCCTATTTATAAGGAGAGGGATTATGACCAGAAAAGCAGTGATGCTGATATGGATTTCATGTTCCTGATAGGTAACATCTTAAACGTGAATTCCTACAAGACAAAAACACTTAGGGACTAATCATCGGTTTTAAATGCATATACAAATTAGTGCCTTGAAAGAGTAGCAGATGATATTATCTCTTTATAGACTATTACTGAGACCATTACTGCTATCTCTTTCCAGCTCTGTTACCTTTCCTTCAGAAAGGGTAAACAAAACTAAGAAAAGAAGCTGGCAGTGCTTACATTACTGAGTAACAAATAGCATGCTGCAAGACTCAGGGGTTTCACTTTGAGTTGATCCAGAATATGATTAAAAGATTACTTCCTCACCTTCACTGAGAAACAAGGAGGAAAATTAAACAGCGGCCGAAGGTCGAAATGAAAATCCATAACAGCAACATATTTTTGCCAGTTAATTGACCACTGCTTCTTTTGAGCTAGTTTATTTCAGATTTGGCAGATTTCCAACGGCTGGTTTTTCTTATGAGAGGGCTGATAGTGTGACAGGGATGTTAGAAAAGACACAGATCATATCCCTTTACGGAAATGTGGAGATTGTTTTCTAGTCTAGCATTGGTATGCATTCATTTCTCCAGAAAAATAAGACTAATCTAAAAAGCTTTGGTAATTAAAGGCTTACTTCAGACCTGAACTGTATAAAGTATTCTCACTTCTCTGTGCTGATCTCTCAAATCCCAGTGGAAATGTCCTCACTGTAGATTTTTACTATTTCTGAAATGTGCTGTGGTGCCACAGCATTGAGAAATACTCTTGTTCAGCTGTGCAGAAAGCAGATGCCAAACAGCACTGCTCCCATCCCCACTCTGTCCCATCATCTAGACTTCTGTCATGAAAAGTGCACATCTGGAGGAAGCGTCCTTTCCCGAGGGAGTAGAGCATCTTGTTTTAACATNCTGCTTGTTTTCACAAGTGATGAAAATTCACAAAGAATTCATGTTTATGTACAGATAGATAGATAGATAGATAGATACACACATGTATGTGTGCGTGAACTTACAGGTATCAGTAACTCCTCACAGCAAAGAGAAGACAACAAACATTACTTTCAAACTTTGCATATTCTTCAATTACCTAAGGTAATGACACTGTGAGACAGATACATTTTCATCATTGTAATCTGTCCACAATGTCTCGGAGTAAATATTTAAAAGCAGAGAAAGGGACAGGGATTACTTCCATTCTTAGGGCTCTTTCTCAGCCAGCTTTTCTGAGATCCTCTTCAACAAGATGCAGCTATCTTTGTTTGCAAAACTATGCCAGCATTGGCCATTTTAACTCGTTTATCTACCATGCAGTCATATTTTGTACAGTGTTTCTTAATTAAGAAACTATTATATAAATAATGCTAAATAAAACACAAATCAGCACATACCTTTGAACTAAGTAAAGGGGTAGTAAGGAGAAGACACTTAAAGAGTCTTAATTCACTTGCAAGAGAAGGGGAAAAAACATGAAGAGCAAAATAAAAAGAGGAGATTGCTGTAATTTTTTTTTTTTAAGGGTCTGATTTAATTCCCATGCATATCAGTCAGATTCTTTTTTATGGTTTTGAGATATGGATCACAGATAAAACTTCCACAAAGGTTGTACTGTGTGTTTCTTCCTGCACAGTAACAAGTTCCTTTCCGATTTTTATCCTAAATTAACCTCACCAACAAAAATAGACCAGCATGACATCTGCAAAGGTCAGGGACAGAAATCCCCTCTACTGGGAATGCTTGCGAGGGTGCCTGCAAGTGGTGGACATCCTGAGCAGGCACAAGGGCAGTGAACATGTAGCTCAGCTTCCCATGTGCTCCATCAGCTATTGTTCTAAACACAATTAGCTCATAAAATGATTTCTCCAGCAAAACAAGTAGAACATGTTGAGTGATTGGAGAGATGCAAAAGGTGAAAAGTATCTTTTCTTACTTTTTCTCCTGCTAATAATTTCAGAAGCAACATGCTTTTTAAAATTCTTTCCTTTTATCTGACAAAAGGAAAGTGGCAGCTTTTTTTTCCCCTCTCCATAACAACTATTATGCTTGCTAGATGTCTGTTCCTTTATTATCAGCCAAGGACAGATAAGGCAAACATGTAACATCCATAGTGCTACCGGCACTCGCTGGAATTAAATGTTTATTTGAAGGACAATGCAGAGTTCCTTCTACTGGTCTGGGTATCCATGCTGAATTAAAATACTAAGCACTTAAAAATGAGGAGATTAATTTGCTCTACAATTATTTGCTGCTTCAGGACAACAGCAATGACATAATTCGTGTTGTTGTATGTTGGCATAACCATTAGACAATGACTTCTCAGCCAGATTCTCCAGCTCTGAAGACCTAGTAGAAATTGTTTGCTACCAAAGTTTTGTCGCTGACAAAAATGTAGTCTTTGGGTCTAAAAAGTCTTTCTGCTAAACCCCTGAGAATGTACAGGTATTCTTGGTAAGGAAAGCACAAAATGAGGAGGATAAAATTTATTTGAATTTAATAAGAAGCTACCAGAACCTATGCTGTCAGAAACTTGTTTGCAAGGTTTTAGTAAGCTTGAGAATTTAAACACAGTTACTGTTATGATTTTTACTGCTTCCTGTTTAAGGGCAAGACAAGAAGTGGAAATTGCTCAAAAATAGCTTCTTGGAAGTTGCTTCCATACCAGACTGCGTGTGTTTTTGCAATCTTTCCAGTCCCGTTTTCTGTATCAACAATTTCTCATAAATAGTCCTTGAATGGCATGTTGCTGATTAGAACCACACCAAACTTGTAAGCCTTGGATCCACTCGCAAATGCAATTTTAGTGTTTGAACCTCGAAGTGTAACTGACAAGTTAAAAGCAACAGATGAGTACAAGTCCTTGGAGGTATCAGGGTGGAAGATAAAGTTTTTTCAGCACAAAGAATGGTTGCTCACTTAACCCTAGCCTGAAACGTACATGGTGATTTGTATTTTCTGAGTGCTCAACTGGTTGCTAAAAAATGCTTTCTCCTGAATAATAGTATTTTATTCCCAAAGAATTATGTTTTAAAATATTTTCTTTTCAATTATAAAACTGTGTAGTATGGTCCTAATTAATAGGTGTATAAAAGTGAATGATGAGATTTATACAAATCACCGGCAATATCTGGCAAGATAATATAGGGGAAGATATATGCAGAGATGCAGGAAATCAACTGTCCTTTATGGCCTTTTTATGTTCACAATTAACAGAGAGGCAGTATGGCTCATGCAATCCATCCAAATCTCGTTGCACCACTGGGGATCAAACAGGACTGACTCAAAGACCTGTCCATCCCATAGTATTATTTTCTTCATAGGTGTAAAATTCACCTTGTCTATTTTTAAAGCATTTTCCTCTGTACATCTCTTCAGGACAGTGAGGCAAACTTAGTTCAAAGTAAATGGTAAAACAAAGAGCAGTAGAGAGAAACACAACACCAACATGGTTCTGGTAACTGCTGTATATGTACTGTGACAACTAATGCTACCCGCACACCAGCCTTGTCCTGGAGCTTGCTTCCGGTGAAGATGCACAATATTTTAATGGACCTGACCAAGACCATTGCTATCACATTTTTCTCTGTCCTCAAGTGCTCTTCCTTCCTTCTCTTTGTTCTTATTCATTTTCCTGCCTTCCCCACCAGAGCAAGATATTTGGGGTTTGAGTTCCATGGCTGCTGCTTCATGGTATTTGTGGTAAAAAGCAAGTCTGGCAGATGTCTTAATATTCAATCAGATTGTTTTCTTTTTCTTTAGAGAGCCCGAGGTGGGAAGGGGGAGAACCCCAACAAAGCTAAATGTCTGAAGTGAAATCTTTTGGCAGGCTGACTTTATTCATCATTTGTTTGTTCAGTTCTGATGCTCAACCGGGCATAAATATCACTAGGGTGACTTTGGAGGATTAAAGTCTTAAAGCCTAGTGGATTAGTGTGTTCAAACCTACATCTTTCAGCTGTCAGATAGAAGAAGGGCTGCTTCAGGAGTAGAAATTTTTTGTAAGTGCTTGCATGCAGAGACCCCAATTTGTCAAAGTATTGAGCAGCTCCCAAGAATTAACGAGTTTATCTTCCAGGCTGCCTGGAGAAGTGGAGAAGGATTATCTCCAGTTTATAGTTGTGGAAGTAAAGCACAGATGGATTAAATTACTTGTTTCAGGTCACATACAGGGCACTCAGGCTGCAGGGGCACTTGCTGATTTGGAGCAGAAACAAAAGTGGTCCTATGAATTTCTTCACTAAGAAAGTGGTCCCATGAGCTTCTTCACTTCCCCACCTTTTACAAGGTGGGGAAAACACCTTCCTTGTGCCTTTGCCTCCTGAAAGTTTTGGGAAGGTTTTGGTGAACTCCAGAGCCCCTGATCTCTCCATCAAGGACTTTCCGTAATGGTGCTGATATTAGCCATTAAAAACAGCAGAGAAAGGTATTGGCTTGGTGCCCTGGATGTAAAGAAGTACATCTTGGCTGAAAGAGGTGAACTGGGCAATTCACCAGAAGGTTTTGATTACTGCCTCAGCCCACAGGTTTTCTTCAGTTAGACCTGTTAAGGGAAGGAATGCTAAGTAATTGGTATAGACCACAGCCTCTGGGAAAGTTAAATTGGAGGAGTTAATCACAGGTATTTTGTATGTGATACGTGAATCACAGCACTTGGTTTTAGTGCTGTGAGTAAGGGAGGTGTGCTGAAGTGCTGATATCTCTGTTCTTCCAACTGTTCTTATTATCGTTGTCAGTCAAAATTATATCCTTCCCACTCTTGAAATAGTTGACAAGGACTGGTGATCATTCTGAAAACTCTGGAGAGCAGGCATCTTTTTTCCATGCTATCATTTCCTTGCTGTTTTTGGAGGTTGTTGAGATTACTTCAAAATATTTGGAAGATTTGGAATCTTCTTCTAGAAAAGAAGCATGGGAGGTGTACCAAATATACGTGCTGCAGATAGTTACAAATATATTCTTTCAAATCTAAAATCTGCAAGGGTTTTCAGGGCATCCTTTAAAAAGATGTATTCAAAGTGAGATAAATGAGATACTACATATTATGAAAAGAAAATAGAAAAGAAAAAAAGAAGGAAATCCTGAGTCTGGATATTTACAACCTTTTGTCACCAGAGACTCCTGTGACGATGGACACATACAGCCCTGTTGACATTGTAAAACTTCCTCTCCTGTCTTTCTGTGAGACTGCCAAAAAGGAAACAAAATCATCTGGATTATCTGGAAGCCAAGGGCCTTAGCATTTCTCTCTGTATTATTGAGTTAAAGCTTGAGAACACACTGGTAACACTCTGCTAATGCTGCCCTTTTCCAAGGATGTCCTAGTAACATCAGTAGAAGTCACAAATATTTCATTTCAGTTCCTAAAAATGATGCAAACATAGATAAGAACACTCATCATCATTTGAATCTGGGAAAGGAGTCCTACATCTATCTTCCCACTTCTTCATTTCCTTTCTTTTCTTCTAACTTCACCTAGCCTCACAAGCATGAAGTCTTGTATCTGGATGTGCAGTTTTCCTCCTAAAACAAACTCAGACCTGTTTTTTCCTGACTATCACAGTAGTAGAGTGAAGCAAAAAGCCATGATTATTCCCCGTAGTGTGATGGTTGTCCAATCTTTAGAAACTTCTCTAGTCTGTATCAGAGTTGTATAAAGCAATCTGTCTCACATCAGGTAAGATACACTCAGAGAAAATTATAATCTTAGGAAGGTAATATATTGACCCTGTCCTCTGCTATGGTAATCGCTGGAAAAGTGAAAAATACATGTTCTGAACCATCCACACTTGTCTGGGTCAGAAAATTCTTATGGTTGCTGAGATTGCTTTTGAGGCTTCCTTTAAGAAATCAGAGCTTTATTGTATGTACTGCAATGTAGCAGGGTTGAACCATTTTTCCATCACATGTGCAGGTAAGAGGTACTTAAAAATGTGGAAAGAGGTGTGCAGTGGAAAAATTTCTTGTAACTATGGGTTCTGCATGGGTTAAAGATGTTCCCGGTAATACAGCACTGGATTGTTTTTAAAGATTTGCCTTTGCTTTGGATAACCTACCTCTCTGCCTTTTACATGAAGCTGTTTTTGGAAGGTGTTTGTAAAGTTTTATACAGGTGCTGGAGAGACAATGGAGCCATGCAGCTCTTCACTTACCCAGGCTCCCTACTTTTGGCCTCACAGATGCCCTCAAAGCCTAAATTCACTGCATGCATGCAGTCAGTTGTCCTGCACGGGCAGTCTGGATCCTACCCCTTGGAGCACATGGCACTTGTTGCATTTAAACACAACACACTGCACTGACAGTCTTTAGTCTGTCCGCAAAGAAGTCGTGCAGTAGGAATGGAGGCAGGTAACAGAGCCCCTCTCTCCACCCTCCATCAGATTTTGCCCAGATGTAGCTACAATTTTATCCCACAAACTGCTGATGTCTTTGATCAGTGCTAGTGAACAGCATGTATCTCTCAAAAACTGCTTAACAGCAAGTGCATCAGAGTTTCATTTTTTATCTCAATATAAATCTACAAGAATGGAAGAAAAAATAGAAAGAAAGCAAGTTTCCTCCTCCACCATGGTATTCATTCATCACAAAGATGACACCAGCAGAGTATTCTGGTATATATTATATATTATATATTATTTTGTGGTGCAGAGATCATTTTTCAAATTGAAAAGAAGTCCACATAGTCATTTATTCTGGATATCTGGATATAACTTTTGGGTTTGACTGAAAATCACCTAAGCTTCTTTATGCACTTAGGAATGATTCCAATGCATAGGTAAAGGGATGGTGCTTCACTTTGGTGTTGTTTCTTTTTCAAAAGGCTTTGCAATATCATGAATTTTTTTTCCATTAAGAGTGAAATCAATTTAACTCCGAATGTGCCCCCTTGGCAACACTGTACCTTTGCCAATACTAAGATTATGTGAGCATGACTGCAGCTCACTGATGTGCTTTCCAGACAAACAGAAAAAAGTCTGTAAGAAAGAGAAGTGGCTGAAAACAGTTGATTCCTCTTTGTTGTTTCAAAGGGGCCTGTTGCTCTAAATAATTATATGTATGTATTATGTATAAAAAAGTGTCCTCCCTCTCTCCAGATTATAGGTATCCAATTTTTCATTGGAAATCACATATGCGATGATGTGGCCTCAACCTGTTCCAATGGTATTGTAGGATCTGCAGAGTAAATGTAACTGTCAAATGACTTACAAAGTGCTGAATTTTAAATGAAATATATTGCCAGCGTGATTCCACAGTGAGCTGCACCATACATCACTTAAGCATAAATTTTAATTCATGAGCTTTTATCAGACTCTGGTTTAGAGGCAGTACCATAATGACAAATCTTTCTGTCAATCCACAGAAATTACATCAGTACACATAAAGCAGAATTTTTTCACTTAGGAAGAAAATTATTTTAATACTCACTGAAGAACTTTGAAAATATGTATTTATATTACTATATTTTGGACTACATCCTCTTGCATCCTGAAAGATTAGGACCAATGTCTGTGGATCAAAAAAAAAATAAACAGGTAAATCTTTGTGCAGAGATGTCATGGACTGTAGAAGTGGAGGGCTGAAGGGTCAATTATACATGCTTGTTTTCTTCCCCATTTGTTTTGTTTTTCTGCTAATCTTACCTGTCCCACTACTGTAATTCATTTTTGAGCAAAAGAGAACAGTGTGTGGCAATGTAATGATGTAGTTACAGTAAGAAGGATGAGAACAATTCCTTTTCAAAAGCACCTAAAAGTAAATATAAACATAAACTCTAAAGAGCTCAGACCCTCTAGAGCCCTTCTCAGTAGATTAACAGCCTCCTTGAGAGAAAGGTTTCAGATTGGATCTCAGACCCAAGCTTTTCAGGTTGGACAGGAGTCTGCAGATGAAGTTTCAGCCTGGGAATGCTTCTAGGATAATGAATTATCTAATTAATTTCATCACTTCTGCCTCTCCTCATTTTTCGCCAACTACAGATATCCATGCATCATGAGGAATCCCAGCTGGGTGTAAACAGAATTGATTAGCATAATTTGTTGTGCTGTGTAATTAAACACACACTGTAATTGTCTGGAATTAATGAAAGTAAGAGGAAATAGCAGGTAGAGTCATAGGTTTTCACTGCTGCCGAGGTAAAATGTTAAAGAATGCTAAATAGCCACTAAGGACTGAAGGGAAAATTGTGAGAGATGGATTCTGCTTCTGTCAAATTATCTGAGACTTCATGTATTGGGTAGAGATCGGGGGAAAAGAAACTCAGTAGGGTAGCATTCAACTGACTACTACAGTGCAATACATGTTAACAGATCATATATATATGCGTATATACATACTATACAACATTTTGTTCCAGTCTGTGTTAGATCTAACTGTGACTAAATTGTCACTAGGACCCAAAGTACACAGAAAGACACAAATTAGAAAATTAACAGATACTTACAGATTTTTTTTACAGAGTTTACCATATGGCAAGAAAATATTCACCTCATGTTTATAGGCTGGTGCTTGAGGCTAGAGTTGGATACAGAGTGAAGAAAGAAAGGGAGAAGAGAGGGAAGGGGAGATAGGGTTGGGCAGAGAAGGAGAACATATCTGTGTCCTGTTGCCTGGAGTGCTTTCTGCATCAGGTGATGTCAATAGGGGCACATGGTCTCAGCAGTGACACATCTATGTGGTTTATGAGGAAGTAAAGAAATAGCCTTCTCACATTCACGTAGACTTTGGCTGTTCTGGTGATTTTATTCTGAAGCTTTGAGCACCAACCAGGCACCTGAATAGAAAAAGCACTATTCCTTATTAATTTAATTGCTTCCTCACTTGCCTTGTAGCTTTCTCCATTTATCCCTTAATCTCTATATCTCTGCCTGGATTTCCTCATACTGCCTTTCAGTGCCTACAGCTATAACACTGAAATTCTAGAACTACGATTTTGTGCTATGGAACACCTGGGCTGGTTCCCTATTAAGGTTTGTAGGAAAGAGTTCTGTTTGTTATTTAGACCTGGCTTTCATGAAGTCAGTCATTCTTTAATGCATATCACATGAAAACAGAATTTATATTAGAAATTACACAAGATGAGGACCAAGAAAAAAAATGGAACAGTAAGAATGGGAGCAAATGTTTTATACTTTCTGTGTCGGGTAAATCCAAGCATGATCAGCCAGGCAAAAACAACAAGAGGGAGATAAAGAGATGTGGAAACCCAACATAAGAAAGACTACAGGATATCTAAGAAGAAGAGGAAAAAAGAGTTTAAACCCTTGAGAAGGAGATCTAGTATTTGAAAAGGAGATCAGCATTGAGGCAAGACCAGGAAAAAAGAAAAAAGAGAATATTATGAATGACAGGTGGAAGATAGAAAAGAGAGGAAAAAAAACAACTGGAAAGATTTTATGTATTTGTGACAAAGGAGAAAAGGAAGACAGAATTGTTCAGATATCTGACTAAACGGTTTGGAACACAAGAACAATTGAAAGCGTGAGTTGAACACAAACAAGTTGGAAAGGAAATATCATATATGATGTCTAAAAAACATTTCAAAGAGCTTTTACTTTTTCTCACACATATTGTCACTTACTAATTCAAGACAGAAATCTTGGAAATACAGTGAAAAAGAGGATTCTCACAATATTTTCCAGGCAGCTACCAGGAAGGAATGGAAGGCCTCTTAGAAAGGTTGTATTTACAGAAATTCAGATGAAAAATGTGGAGATATGTAGAAAGCAGCTTTGAAATTCCACTTTCTGAGCCCAATTTGCCAGCTTTTGCAGGGTCAAGCAACACACATGAGAATAACAATACAGAAAAAAGAGAACTCACAGAGATAACACTGCGCAGATACTGAACAGAGAATGATAGAAGGTGGAAGAGAAAAGGGTAATAAAATCTAATTACTCCAGTTTGATTTTTTATGCATGTCTCAACACTATGTGTACATATTCCAACCCCTGCATTATGATCCTTTGCTTTCACTTACTGTTGATTTTCTAAAGCAGGTATAAAAGAAGAAAAAACCGCATTCAACGATATAAAGGTGGCCATAAGAGAAGTTATCTGAAATCACACTGTATGGTCACTAAGCCATCTAAAGCAACAGAAGACATGATCTGAATGTTCTTTTGGAGGATCGCAAATGGAAAAGGAAGAATTTGGGAAAATAAAACTGGATGACCTGAGTAGTAGGGGGAAAAATGTAGGAAAAATATATGATGTGTGTTTGAGAATATCCAGAATATTCTCTGTTAAACTGCTGTCAAATTTTAAATTTAGAAAGAGAAGGAATTTCCTTGATGAATACTTAAAAATAGAGCTACATATCACAGACTTAATATCTGGCAGGCTTCTGATTAAGAGCTATGACAGTGCCTTCCTTCCAAAGATAACCTGAGCCAAAGAAATGTAACTTTTTCTTTAGAAGCCAAGGAGAAAGTTAATGAGTCTTTCATAGCCTTGCAAACATAAATCCTAAGATACCAGGATCAAATGATATGACTCCTAATTGAGCAAATCTCCCATGTATTTGCCTTGTGATCAATCATGAACCCAACACATGAGCAATCACCACTTAATGATGCAAAATCTGTTTCTGGACAACTTTGAACTCTGTAGGGGAATGGTACGGATACATCAACATTCCTGCCAAAAAGATGTTTTGGACAAACTCCAGCTTGGCAGGTTTTACACAACACTTGCTATCTGATTAATACAATAAACAGAAAGCGACCACTCTTTACAAAAGAACATTAATGGTCAATGTGCGAGGATAACCTGGATGGATAAGGAAAAGTTTATCCACAAGAATAGTGTTAGTTATAAAACCACACATAATTTACATTTTTCCATGTAAATAGTCAACTAAAAACAGGTTGCAAGGACTCCTTTCTTCTGCTCCAGTTGCTTATTGAGTGGAGCAGTCACCCTGAAATCCTTTGCTAAAATAGTTTAATCCAGTTAACTCATATTACTTATTAATATTTCTATACTGCATAATGGCAGCAGTATTTATATGTTTTATTCAGATATATAACTTTGCAGAGTCATTGCTCTGTGATTTGCAGTAAACTATGCTGTAACAGCATATGTTGAAACATACAAATGAACATGTAGAAATGACAGAATCAAACTCTAAAAATAAGAATGACTTTTCCATTTTTGAAGTTATTTCTTTTCTCTTCATGAGTGACTACACAGCTACAGGATTACTTGCAGTGTAACTGATACTCAATTGCCTGATACTCAATTGTAAGTGGTTCTGGAACCCGTTAGTCATCTGCATGATGCATTTCCTAGAAAAGATGAGGGTGTCCTCTGGCAAGGACTGCACACTGACAGAAGCAGGTGAAACACTGAAGGGAAAAGTTGTATGCTGCTTCTAATAACACTTGATAAAATTCTTGATTAAACTATATGCCTGTAATGATCTCTCCCTCCCAACCCCATATCCATCCACGATTAAACTTGTGAGAAGTTATGCCTCTGACCAACATCCTGTACTCTCAGTAGTGAGTAGTTTCCTTTTGGCTTTTTACCAATAATAATAACCAATCTACAAACTGAATGAAAGCTATTCTAAGTCAATTGCCCCAGACTTAAAGTGGTTATTAATCTCATTTCTCACACAGATTTCAGGAACTTCGCATCCCTTCTTTGAACTTTCAGAAAGGCAGAAGCATTTTCCAGTAAATGTTTCCCATAATTGTTCAGAAAATGGTACATTGAAATTCCAGACACCTTTACTTGTTGAAGTCAACAATGTTTCATTTGTGTTGCAAATCTCACTGGAAATTATTAAGAAAGATCCTGGTTGCTATGCACAGAGGTTAGAAGAGTGAGATGTCACATGAGAAAAACAACATCCATCTCCAGTGTCATCAGTCTGGTTTATAGAAGATGAGATGTGGCATCATTTCAGAAGTGGCACCAACTTTCAAGATACAAGAGTAAAGAATAACTTTATCCCCTATGAGTCCCTTTTCTCCCTCTTGTCAAGAAAACTTTCTGAGTTCTGCAAAAGCTGTTGAGTTGTCATTCATTTCTTGACATCTAGAGTAAGAAAACTCACTGGTGCTGTATATAGTGAGAACACTTTAATTTTGATGATTCTAAATGTTTACTGAAGACAAAAACCCAAAGCATCCAAGCTGATGTTATATCAGATGACCTTTGATCACTTCCAAAGATGGTTTCAAAAGGGTGGGTATGAGACCCACAGCAAGCATCAGAGTCCTCAATAGATGACAGGCCATAGATACACGTCAAGAAGCACATCCCTGCTATGATTTAGAACATAACTTTGCTGACTAGCAATTAAAAACTTTATCTTAGTGGATAGTCTGCAGCTTGGGTCAGTTTCAAAGTCCAGTTTTCACATAGGGAGAATAGTCTGGGCAATCTCTATCAATGGAGAATCACAGGCTCCTCTGGAATGAAATCCAGGGTTCTTACTTGTCCTTCTTTTCCTCCCCCTTCTGTTACCAACAAGGTACATTATCAATCTCTGGCATGATCAAGATATTTACACAGAGAAACAATCCCTCCTGCTTTGCCTAAGCATCACCTTATGTTTGGTTGATCAGGGCAAGACAGAGTAATGTCCATGTGCTTGCCTGTTTCCATTCTGCAGTTACTTCTGTTCTGCAAATACATTTCCCTACCAATTATTGTTCTGTTTAAGCCGATAGGAATTTGTGATAGCTATTTGAAGCTGAGAATCTGAGCTACTATCTAAGAAGACCTCCAAGAGTCTTCCAAGTTCTGACCCCAGAGCCTTTCTTTCTTACCTGCAAATGGCAGAATTTATGGGTCTAATAAGGGCTATGCAAAATCCTTCCAACATCTGTCCTTAAGATATCTATGTTCATCATAGTAGTCTTACCTCTAGCGATTTTACAATTTACTGAAACATAAATATTTGAAAATAACGTTAAATAGACTTACCTGGGGATTTATTTATAAGTTCTCCCTTAAACCAGCTTCCTCTCACCATTTACCATATCTCATCCTGTTCTCCGGCATAGCTTTTCTCACATTTAGGACAGCAAGACATGCATTTCTAGTTGATATCAGGTTTCAATCTCTTGGGATTCTGTTGTCAGGAGACAATATTTTCTTACTGCTCATGGACAAAGTATCACAGATACATGAAGGGACCTTTACTTTGAGATGACTAAATTAATCTTACTCATTTATAGACTGGACCTGACTTATGAGAATCTAGAATAAGTCTGAGCTAACATTTTGGGGAGGACATGGAAATGGCTTAAATATGTTTAAATAAATAGCTTCCTGCAAATAAATAGCATTGACTCTAGTTTCTGTATATTTCATTGTAAATGATATAAAATATTATTCCAATAAGTCCTACAGCAGGATTTTAGCCTTATCAAAACTGAAAAATGAATGGACTTTTGACAAACAGACTTTTGGTAGAAAAAATGTTCTGCAAACCGTGCAAACAACTGTACATGTAATCTTGTAAAATGCTTCTTAAGCCCCAGTCCTCTCCCGTATCAGGCAGTATTTTTTTATCATCATGGCAGAGCTGGTAGAGTTGCACTTCATGCACAAAGTAAAAAGCCTTTTGAAAACTGCCTAAAGTGCATGAACCCTACTTTTCTGATCTCAAGATAAAAGGCAGCCCCTCATTTCTTAGGTAGTGTTATTTCTATTGCTGGCATTCCATCAACCACAGGAATGTGTGGCACACAAAGCAAATAAGCGCCGAGCATATCTAAACACCACCTTCTGCCTCCCCTCATTGTTATGAGAATGGATTGTATTATACTCTGCTCCCCTTTGATGAGACGGATTTTGCACTTCATGCCAAAGAGCTTGTTTTGAACAGAAAAATAGAAATAAAAGCACTTTTTTAATAAAAGCAAGATTCTGCGTGTTGGTGTTGGAAGTCACAGCAAAACAGAAAGCCCTTGTATAACAAGTTAGCACTAGATCCATAGAGGTGGAGAAGAGGGGATGAACTGCAGGGTGTTGGGGCTTGACCCATCCTGTGAAGCTGTACCAAGAGCACCAGGATGAACCTCTGCTAGGAAAACCCTGGCCTGATACTGCATCTTTTGTCGAACTCTCAGCCACTCCTAAAAAAGCTGTTATTTTGGGACACTTTGCCTGAAGACATAACTTGCATTTTGGTCTCCTTTAGAACAAGCGTATAAGGGAAATGATAGAGGTAAGTTCATATCTGTGTGAACATTATTCTCTATCCAACCAGATGATATGTTTAACTTGCAGCATCCCTCTGGCTTATGTTACACAATCTCTATTTGAGTCAACTTGAGTACTTGGCTTAAGACAAGCACCCCACATAGAAACATTGCTTTCTTACACTCCTACTGGGCAGAAGGAGAAATTGAAATATGACCAGATCCTTTTGAATATTTACTTTAAAGGGAGGAATGAAAAACCTCCATCATCCAAGCACTGTGTGCACTTTAGGCAGTAACATCCTCTTTCCAGGAACACTTGGTACATTATCAAGTATTTTCCTTTAAATCTCATTGAGAGAGACTTTATTTAGCAGATGTTATCTGGTGGTTAAGAAGGTTAGAAAAGAGCAGATGTGAAGATGAAAAAAGGTTTGCAAAACTTGAGTACATGGGCAAAGCAATGTCAGCTACTGTAAGTGTTTCGTAAGCCTTGCAATGTTAAAAGGTGTAATGGTATAAAGAAAATAAAAGACTCTCTCTAGAACCAGCTTTGCTGTTCATAGGGCTTACTCCTCTATCAAGAGATAAAATTCAGGACTATACTCTAATATTTTCTGAACAATAATTCAGCTAAAATAATTCTGATATTGTCCTGATTTTTACCCACTGAGACTCTGGCCTGCTGGGATCTCGTAGACACACGTGAAAGACAAATCAACCTGGCAGTAGCACAGGAACTTCTTATAGCATATCTGACATCTGCCGAACTTTCCTTAGCAGTGAAGTATCTACGTAAAGATTGCAGAGATGAATGGTGACAACAGAGCAGAATGTTCCATGTGACAAAAAGACTTCTTCTCTGGTGTTTCAGTAAACCCAAATAGAAACAAGGAAGGTGAATCTGTGTTTCAAGAGCAGAAGCTTATAACAGTAAGTTATTGTAGCCTAAGTTCTTCCCCAATGCAGTTCTGAAGAACCAAACATATTTGGATATGTCCAGCAATAATACTTCTCAAATAAAGCATTTCTCTCCTCTAATGCATTGGATGATGCTGTTACTTAACTCTGTGCCTTTAATATGACACTTTGCTGCCTCTTGCCAGGAAGGTTAAAAAGAGTGGAAGAGGTAAAAATGGAAGGAAGAAGGTCATACCTCTTCCGTGCAATCAGAAATTAAGAACTGCTTTGGGAGTTACCTTCTTATAGCTTCATTTCCAGTTCTGGTTGACTGGGGAGTGGTACCTACTACCAAGTTAACTTCTGCACTAAGCATATGCCTAAATGTGACAAAATGCATTCAACAGCTGAGTTCACATGCTTCTGGGAGAAGATGAAACATTTCACTAGCCCACCCTCCCCAATGTATGCTACTAATAACAATGGAAGAGATCCCTGTCAGCTCTAAAACTTGGTTTTAATGATGTCCATATCATGGGCCTCATACTTGGTCCTTCCCTATTGAGAAAAGGAAGGGAAATTTTCTTTTTGGCATAGAAGGTTATCTTCAGGCTGGAAGAAAGGCTTGGATTCAGGGAAAGCCAAAAAAATGTCTTGTCCAGCCAATTAGGTTTGTCTTCAAGGTCAAAGAGTCTGATGGTTATCAGGTTATGCAAGTTACTATTAAATGAGTTAATGGCTTACCTTTCACTGCTTATCCAAACAGACAAGAGAAGTGATTTCATACAGGGAAGTCCAAACTTGTGAGACTGCCAGCTTCATTTCACAGACTTGGTTATTTCAAGTGAATTTTAAAAATGCTTGTGAAACCTTTTTCAACCTTCTGCTATGTTCCTTAAAAGCAGGTTTAAGAATAAATTTTCATTGTAGAGCACATTTAAATTTTGATTGTACACGGTAGTTATGATGTTCACAGATGCCTGATTTGCTTAAGCATCTGGCAAAGACCAAAGTGTTTCTTTACAGAGCATTTTTTTGCATCCTGTTTTTAATTGACTCATCTGCTCATGGAATTCAGTTTTTTGAAAGTGCAGATCAAACCACTTGATTGAACGGACTTGAGCAAAGAGGTAATCTACCTGTCCCATGAAAATTCTCAAGAGTTAACAAAATTTTCACATTCTATCTCAGGAAAAACACAAGATTTAATGTGTCTCTGATTTCTCCCAATCACTCCTTACTGGAGAGAACGAAAAAATACTATTAGCAGGTCAGAGTTGCTTGGTCAATCGCTCACTATCCAGTAGATATTTACTTAACCAAAGTGCAAAAATCACAGCAACAGGTGCTAGTTATTATAAGGATGTGAAAAACCCTGCTCCAGTCTGAAAAGCGGAACAGCCACAGCAGGGGAATAATGAGAGAGCCCACTCCTCACAGCCACCCAGTAACATCCAGTCTGTGTGTGACTGAGAGTGAAATCCCCATTCCAAGTCCGCCACAACAAAGACCTTGACTGCTGTTTGCTGTATCTTAGTGAACATCACAACAGCAGTGTATTCGATCTTCCATGCTTTATATTCTACAGAAAAATAAATAACGTCTTGACAAGATGTTTGGCCAAAAAAATTCTGGTTATCTCCAGTTCAGCTGACAAAAGTCCAGCAATTTATCATGAGTTCTTTTCAGTCCCGTTTTCCTGAACTTTAACAACTTCTCTCTGACTCCAGGAGACTCCATATCATTGTCTTTCTGCTATTACCTAATTCTGCAGGCTTCATTCATTACCCTTTCTTTTACTCTATAAGCAGCAGAGGACAATAGTTACTTCGTAACTAAATGTTTTTTTCCCCAGGATATTTCTAATGCTGTTTTTTTCTAAAATGAAACAGCTAAATAAGAAAAAAAATGTAACATTTAATGTCCACTCTTTCTTTCAGAGGTCTTGGCTAATTAATCATTTGTAGATTCCAAGTGTGACAGGATTCTTAGTCTCTTGTACCTAAACTTTCTTAAAAGTTCAAACCCTCCTAATGATACCGACCAGTTTCTAGGAACTTATTCAAGGATTTTCAACAGATTTGAGATTTTCTCTGTGCTAAATACTATCATGTGGTCCTGAGATTGTTTTCACTACCAGATTACGGCATGAGAGGTATCATATGACTTAGAGCCCACATTTTCAACACTATCCTAATTCTTCAAGGAAGACCTCCAAGAAATATCTCCTCTCCTGTCTCCTTGACTATAGATTTTACTTTTCAGAGTATTGTACTTTGCATGGGATATTACTGGAAACTGTTGATTTTAGTTTAGCCAAATGCTGTATTTATTTAAGGCTCAGTTCTTCATGATATATATATACCTTTAATGAAAATATAATTCAAGAATTTAATAACATGAGAGGAAGGAATGAAAGACAATAGAGTTCACATCATGGCCTTTGCACATTTAGTAGATGTGCCAGTCCTCTGATTCCTCAGGAAACCCTTTGTATATCTTCCAACTCTTTAGACTTTATTCCCTTAGAAAATTGCCCAAACTCAGTAGTAAAAAAATTGGTTGAAAGAAAGCACACTGCATTCTGCCCACTTCACTTTAGCTCCTGCGTGTTCTTAGGCTCCTCCTGCAAATGTCTGAGTGCACAACTGGCAAAAGCCATTTTTCTGCCCCCTGCAAATCAATTTCTTCTCTCTTGGAGCACAGAGCTTAAATTTTTCTGACATCTATTTAGCAGAAATACATTTCAGTGAAACACTATCCTCTTAAACCCCCCAAAAATAAACTGTGACCACTACCCAACTTTTCCTGATGAGGTGAATAAAAGCTCTTTGCCCTAAAACACAATTTTCTCACGTCCCCCAAAACTCTTATGGTGAGAAACCTTTTACAAAGCAACACCTCTGAGAAGTTCAAAGCCAATCCTTTGCTTACACAGCCAGCAGGGTAAATTCCAATCCCCCCTCCCCCCCCTTCCCCATATACAAACTTACGTCAAGTATAAAGGTAACGTACAAAAACTGGGGAACACTGGAGGATTTAACAAGCTCCGGAAGTCCACCTGGCCTGCCACTTGAAAACTGAGTCCCTAACACAGCAGATACTTTTAGTGCATTAGTCATGGATAGAAAATATTTATTATGTCTATCTTAGACCCAATTTATGTTCTTCCAAATCATTTTTGCCTGTTTTCTATGTTAAAACAACAATGCAGCTTCTGCCCTTGCAGACACACAGTTAGCTTCAGGAAAAGCCAATACAAACTGTGGTTTGCAAATTTCAGAATAGATTCTAAGCCTGAAATGGGGCTTTGGAGGGGTTTGGGATGGGGACACATTTCTATGGTGATAGAGTTATTTGTGATTTTGTTTGTTCTTGCTGTGAAAACTTCATGGGTGCCTAATTTTAGACTCCTGAAAACAATAATAAAAAGAGATTTTAAAGCGCTATCTTTATTTAAGTGTATAGGAAATATGAAGCACTAGAAACACACACAATGATTCAAATTGCTGTTAGGTTTTTGCAATTGTAAGGGTGGAACAATCCATTCCAGATGTCTGATAGCTTATCCTAATTATTTGGATACGTAGTTCAGAACTGGAAAATTATATCAGGTCTGTAGAGTTTGGACTTAGGCATGTGATCTACCCAGGGTTCATGTCACAGAAAAAAATCCTTCAGGGTTTAGCAGCATTTAGGTCATGTCCCTGCTCACTCTAAGAAAGCATGGAAGTTTTAATTAGTCTTTTGCAGGCTCTTATGTTGGATTCTGTTTTCTCAGTCAGATTCATCACTTTGATCTCATTGCTTTTGAGCTCCCCAGTGGGAAAATCTTAACCAACATTTTTTAAACAGAATGCAGACAAAGATTTTGCCAGTAAAAGATGCCATATCATTCTATGTAGTTTTTCTTTTGCTTTGGTTAAAAGTCTTACTGGGTGTAATCTGATTGCAATAAACTTTCATTTGTGGGGCAGACATATTCCACAGTGCCAGTTAGTTGGGGTTAAACAAGGTAGAAAGGAAAGAAAAACAAGGTAGAAAGGAAAGAATTTGCCAGCTGTGTTTAAGGTAAACATAATGCTTCAATGAGCTGTTTTTTTAAAAGTAAGATATACTTCAAAGTTTAATTTAGAATAATTTAACTGGCAAGTGAGTTTAAAAAGGCATAAAAGGTCTGGGGGTTTGGGAGTGTTTTTCTTGACAAGAAATCAGTTCTAACAGTTCAAAGACAAGAATAGATAATAATATTTTGATATATACAAAGTAATAAATAGAATTACGAGCTTGTCATTGGCAACGTTAAATTTTCAGACACAGAAATAATATTCAGAACTTCATCAGACTGTAAATAAAAATCTAGAAGTGTTTCCTTTGAGTTTTGCAGAGCCAGTGAAGAATAATTAGAGAAAAAACTACTACTAACAAACACAAACTGTTCTATTAACCTTGTACACATCTCAATGTCACTGTGAAATCTTAATGTCAAGAACTAAGAACACAGGCTCTCATCCAACAATTCTGTGTTCACGGTCAAGTCTTTATCAACATGCAGCAATCCTTGATGAATTCAAATTGTAATCCTTTGCAGAGCTGAAAACAGTATTTTTCTTCCAGGACCACCACATCTCCTACTACCTACTTTGTTCAGGGTAACATCTGGTTGTACCAGGATATCAGGTCACAGATATGTGAAAAATTATTTAAAAGGATGAGATGTGGGACCTAAGGCAAAGTTTTAGAAGTGTATCACAAGTTTTGTAAAGGAAACTGATATACAGGAAAAAATTTCTTCTTCCCAGTATCTGGAATAATTGATAAATGCATATCCCTTGTATTTCATACTATAGCCATGATCCTTAAACTTATCCAACTGCATATTTTGTCTGCTTATTTCAATGTAAAGCTGGGACTAAGCTCTGACTCGCTCATTTTTGTTGTACTTGAGCTATTTCTGCCTCCAAACATTATGCCTGAGACTGATATTTGACATAACTCTCTACATGTAGGTAGATACATTTTTGTGGCATAAATCTGGTAAATGCCAATTTCACTGCTTTTATTCCAGAGTGAAAACACAGTGCCAATGTATGTTTTAAAGGTTTTGTGAGGTACTCAGATTCCTTAGCAATTGCTTGCTTTTGAAATTGTAAGGATTTAGCTCTCAGCAGGAATAAATGCTTTTCCAGCCTCTGAAGATATTTATATTTTAAGTAATGAAGTGTTTGGATATCTTATGACATACAGATTGATTATTGATATATGCATTCAAACACCATAGCTTCCTTTGTTCTGTATTTTGGACTTTGGCAAATGGAAAACTTACATGCAATCCTTTGACTGCGTATTTAAATACATAAAAATAAAATCATGGCTAGTTGTCCTAGTTTGGACCCCAAGACACTAGTGTATCTACATGTGTTATGGATTGTTCCTCCTTTGTATAGATATGGATACAATTAAGTCATATAAATTGCTACATATGTAAATTGGCTCCATGGTTTTAAAATTAACATTTTGCTCTTACATTCCCAGCCACTTTAGAAGAGTTACAGAGGGACTTTTCATTTAGTTTTCTTTAACTGTTAAACATTCATAGGTAGGTTATTTGATATCGATTTTTTCCAGACAAGGTTATTCAAATAAAGATGGAAAAAAGAATATTGCTTTATCATATACCTGCCGAAAGTGGCCTCATTCTCATGACAGTAAGGTCAGAACATATTAATTTCCTTGAATTCAAATGCACACAGCCATTATTCTGAAATATAAATATGATGGAGTAACATGAACTTAATTGCAAAAACACTTCCTGGGGCATCTGTTTAATCCACAGCCAAATGATAAACAGCCCTCTCAGGAAGACCTGTCCCTTTGCCCGGTGGAGTCCATTAACCACTCAGTTTTCACACCTTCCAAAACTCGTCCTTGTTTGTTCTTTAGTGGGGACTCTAGTATATGTTCGTTTGATCTTTACAATGAGAAAACAGTAAGATGCTTAGTTCAAGGAGTACTCTCAAAGATAAATTTAATTAGAACAATCAAAGAGTTTGCTTGAGTTCAAAATTATTATTTTAGTCTACTTTAAAACAAAAGTATTTGAAACTTTAAAAGCATGTCAATCTACAACCCTATACAATAAGTATATGAAAATCAATGCCTTAGTATTAAAAGCCATTTATTTTTCTGATGACTTGCTGTGAAGATAGCAGGACATGCAGAACTGTTCCCAGTGCTGGGCAGTTTCACTCCTGCAAAGGTTATTGCAAACATTTTCCTTGGTTTCATTCTTTGTGGATTTACACCCTTTCCCTCTAAAATTTTTGTTTTGGTGATGTTCAATTGGACAGGAATGTTAAACTGACCTTGATTTGATCTTGGGACCACTAAAAGATTATTCATGACCAGGGCTGACCTCAAAACTCAAGATCAAGGCTTAACTGCTGAGTCTCACTGTTTTGCCATTGAAATTATCTCAGCATTAAAATTTCCATTGGCTATAATCTTCTCTTAGAATGTTTTCTCATACCTAAGATATAATTTCTGAAGGCTTGTGTAGGAAATTGAAATGTAGGATGGATATGTCTTTTATCATTCTAAAAATATTGATCTTTTTCAGATAGATAGTTGAACATGGGAAATAAAGGGCGTTGATAATAATTCAGCAGAGCACTTAATCAGATGCTTAAAGTGAGGCTTAATTATTAGTCTGTAAGCCTGAGACCTAAAGGTTTGTGATTTTCTGTATTTATGACAAAGCAAGTACTTAGGTGCTCTGCCAGAGGCCATACGGATGCCCTTGCAGTGCCAAACATAGGCTTAGTTCACAACAGGAGCTGATTTACACTGAAGTGAGGTCTGGTGTCATTGCTGCCTGCCCCAGATCAGATTTAGTATAAGAACAGGGATACTAATGCATCAGCCTGAAAATGTGCCTCTGACAGGTAAAGAGATGTACAGCAACATAAACATAGGTGACAAGTGACCTCGTAGTACCCGAGTATGTCCTGCTTCATCTCCAGAACCTGTTCAAAAAATATAGAGGTCTCCCTCCCGTAAGATCATGTGCCCTACCTGTGTCAAATAACAGGCCTCAAAAAAATGCAACAAGGTGCGTGTGTTCAGGTATCTGAATTTCTCCATTTGACAGAGAGCTGTGGCTTTTGATGAACTCCTAGCAGGTATTTTGCTACACGTCCTTTGGACGTAAGTATCTAATCAGTCCCATTCAGAAGAACAGCATGGAGTTTTTGGGGGGCTGGTTTGTTTAAATTATTATTCTAAATCTTTCTTGAAAGTGGCAGGTCAATTGGATTACCTTGTCAATAATCTGGAAAACAAGATTTCTACTTGTACTCCTTTGCTATAAATATAAATATATATCTCTATCTCAACCTTTACTACATACTAGATTTCTAAAGCAGCAGTTCTCAGCTGAAGTCAGATGGAAGCATCACTGACCTCATCTACTCCATCAGTTCCTGTGGTTTTATGTCCCATTGCTGAAGAGATCTAATGCAGTCTTAAACTGTAAAAATAAAATTACCCACAAATAACAAACTTATTTTATATAGTTCCACATTAAATTCCTTTTATACAAAAAGAGAGGGAGATTTGTACTGCCCAAAGTAATAAAAAATTCACCTATTCTAGGCTACATCATTTCCCCCTCAGGTTAAATGGTCTCCCTTACGCATTTGATGACCTTCTTTCCTTCGAGAAGTTTATTGCAGCTGTGGGAATGAGGTTGAACAAAAGAATTATGAAAACTCAAACAAGGGTCAGGAAAAATTAAAAAGCCTATCAAAACCAACTCTGGAACCATCTTGAAGGAGAGCAAACAAAGGTTATTAGTTGTTACCATTAGCTGGCAAAAGCTCTATCAGGAAAACAAAGTATGTAATTTTTCTCTCAGAAAAAAATCTTAATGAATGTCGGTATCATCTTTAGAAAATGTCACCTTATCTCAGACCAAAATCTGTATGTCAAATGGCAGTACTAGTCAAGAAAAACAGGCTCAGACCCAAGCAAACATTCATAAGACCTGGAGGCCCATGGCACCAACCTCATATGTGGATGTGAAAGGAGCTGTGATCATTTAGGGGAGAATGTAGGGCAATGTCCACTGCCTCCAAACTCACAGTCTACATGAAGCTGCAAAGAAATGAACTTGTTTACTTTTCATAACTCATGCTTTCTTTAGCCTTTTCTATCTGTTATAGCCAAAGGCTTAATTCACCAAGAATGTGCTGATAGGCCAGACCAAGTAATAAAACGCACAAGCATGCAGATTCTTCCCACCCAATGATCAAGAGGAAATGTAATTAACAAATGCATTAGAGAAGCCAAAGTTGCTGTCATGAGGATGGTGCTTGCTCCCACTGTGAACAAGGCAAATCCCACAGACAGTATGATCTCAGGTCTGTGGCTTCACAAAGCCTCATGGAGGGTGCTAGATGGAGTGTTAAACTTATCCACAGGGACCTGGTGATGAATTTACCCCACAGGAAATTAAAAATTATGGATTAAGGCACACAGCTTTAACCATCAATTTGCAAGCTCATCTTTTAGAAACGATAAAATAAAGAAATTTCGTCATGCCAGCAGAAACTATTTTCTGTGTAACTCCTTGCAGTTATGAAATGCATAAACAAGCAGATCACATTTTGTAATTCTGCCATTCAAAGGCCTTTTACTTCCGGAGAAATCTTGCCTTAAAAAGTACACCTGGAATTATCTTATATGTGCACAGCTCTGGATAAATGACAGTATTTCACAGCTGACATTTGAGGAAATCCTAGTGCTTGTTCTCACTATTCCCTGAGAATCTGTATTTCACAAAAGTATTTTTCACATTTTAAGTCTTCTCTTTTTTTGTCCTGGGCAGACTTTCTCACTATACCTTCCTGACATTTGAGTTTATAGTCGTACTTATGGCATGAGAATAGTCTTGATAAGTTAAGTACTTGAGGCAATTTCAGATGAGGGAGCTGCTGTCCTGGACCATCTTCTGGCTGCACCATTTTAGATCAGACTGCTTTTTTCTGTAATATCTTAGGATTAAAGGGTACAAAGATCACTTAGTGCCATTCTTATAGACTTTTTCAACAGGCTTTGCCTCTTAGTGTACATTACAAAAAGTCAGACTACAGAGTGACAGCTGTCATTTTGACTGAGCCGTCACCATAATCCTATGCTCAACAACAGCAGGTTGAGTTCAGGACCAGAGTTCTCAACTCTACTTGCTTTTACTTTACTTATATTTACCTCCAAAAGAACAGAGCCATGGCCATAAAATATGATATTCTGTGAGATCCTCTCATTGAGCCCGCTTCATATTTGCTAGCTCATTAAATTTACACCTTCTGCTCACATCTTAAATCCCTCCTGTCAATTCTGTGACTTTCATATAGTTCTGACTGTTGCTGCAGAAATGTCAAAAAAACCCTCCTAACCATGTTAGCTGAAAAAAAATGGTTAGCTTAGAGAATTTTTAACTTATTTTTATTTTTGAAGAAGATGCGAGGAAACTATAAAGAAATAAAAAGAAATATTTGAGCATGATTTACAGTATAAAGCCTAAGAAAGACCAAAGGATAATGTCTATTTTTAAAATGAATGTTTCTGAAATTGGAAACAAGCCTTCTGTCATTAGGGGGGAAATAGCAGCCCATGTAAATGAACTGTCAACCAATGAAGAGAGTACTATTTCCCTAGGGTACATAAAAGCATATTTCATTTGAGGTTAGGGGTGATGAGCCCACTACTGTGTCTCTGATGAAGATCAGTGCTAAATGCTGGCAAAAGTATACGAGAGGCAGAAGAAACATTGCATGGTACTTCTCCTGCTATGTCCTTCCAGATTCTTCTGGAAATCTGTGGTGCTGAGACTTCCTGAGTTCATAACTTCATTTCTTTTGTAAACAAAGCCTTGACGGGCAGAAAGCAACTACATAATTTTTAGTAATTTTTGAACTTCGATTATTACCTCCTCATCTTCTCTAAGCAACTCATAATTCAAAGATTGCCCTCAAATTCCTCCCTTTATTTTGCTGACATATATTGAATTTTAACTGCCTTTTTAGCTGCCAGTTTTACCTCTCTCAGTTGGGAAAATCTGCTCATTCTCTGTTCTTTGATTTCCACCTTTTAAGTAGCATTCTGTCTCTGCTTGTCTTTTAAATTCCTAAGAGGACTTAGTCTCTTTTTAACCTGTGATAGTCTAATTTGTCTAAGGGTCTGCGGTGAGCAACCACCTGAGAACCTTCTGGAAACCTGTTTCAGCTGTATTAACATGATGTAATGCATATGACTCTTTGCTTCCTCAAAGACCACAAGCAGCTTTTGAAGCACAAAATGGCAACTAATATGTTGGCTTTTCTCTGGTGAGTTAATTTAACTACATGCACACTATGTCTACCTTGATGACAGATTTTTTCCAATTTTAAAATACAGAAATAGGGGTTACTGTGCTATGATCTATATGAGTCCTTGTTTAAGAAGAAACCATTTTCTGTTTTATACAGGTGGTGATTGAATTGATAGAATATATACATTTAATAGCTTGAGAATGCCATATTTCAGCCCTTTCAGAGATCTTGGATGGCTATTATCTTGGCCTTGAGACTCATCACTTTTCATTTAATGAACATTTTTCTAAGCTTCTGCTGCTGCTGTTGCTCAAGATGACTCCTCTGACTCATCCTGTAAAAATAACAGTCCCAGAATGAAGCTTCCTCAGGTTCCTCATAGTCAGCAGGAATGCAAGGAATTGATCTAGCTCTTGTCTTACAGTCTTTTCTGAGTGGACCTTTCATATCTTGACTACCTTTTAATCCAGAAGACTCTGTCAGACTTCTAGTTTCTGGTATATTTGCTTTCTGTTTTGTTTGATTAATAAATTTATGTCTATAATACATTGATTCTAAAAACATGGTTAATCTATATTATAATTGGTTTGCATTTAATTCTTCAGAGTTTATATTTTCTGTTTTCCTTTTGGTTTCAATACATTGGTTTTTTTGAAGAATTTTTTTTTTTTATAGCCACTCCTCTACTGCTTACTAATTTTTTTTGCTGTTCCTTTAAAGTACTTTTTGGTATGCATTGCACATTGAATTTGAACTCCTGATAGAATATCTTCAAAAGGGGTTTTCTTCCATCTGTAGACATTTGGCTGCCTTTCCTGTTTGCTTCCATTAAAAAAAAAAAAAATCTGTGGTTCTTAATTTCTATTTTTTTTTTAATTAAAACCTATCAGATTTATGTGGGTTATAAAGTTGAAGGAAATTTTCTTTCACAGAGAAGCTACCATCAAAATGTCTAGTTTCAACTGTATTCATGTATCCTTATTATTTATTGCCATCACAAAAATTACTTGTAAGGATGATATCTGTCAAAAGTATCTAGCAGAACACACAAAATTTGGCTGGAAAAAACTGTCTAGATGTCATTTGCAAAACATCTGCTAACAGGACACTACCCCTATGAGCAAGTTATTCCTTTCCGTGTAAACACCCAAACAGTTTCACAGGGTAGCCTCATAACAAATGTTCTGCAGTAATTTAATTTCAGCGGTAAGGTTTCAAAGATGGGTGGCAATCTCTGTACCTAAGACGAAAAGTCAGCTTGCCAGTCAGCAGCATTGATAAAACCTGATTGAGCTCTGACTATAAATTGTCATCAGGCACAAACTGGGTTCTACACCAAATTGTGAACAATCTTAGCTATGAAGGGCTTGGCTCTGTCACTAGAGAGGCTGAGGCTACTTCTGCCATCTCTGTCACAATTTCTCCCAACTTTTCTTGCTCCTCTCATTATATCTTAGCTGAATTGCAGTCAGGTTCTCATGTACCATGTGTCCCTAAGTCAGATATTTGTAGGGTGAAGTTTTGGGTTGAACGTCTTGTCAGCATATCGCTGTAGGAAACCTTTGAGTACACATGTTGCACGTCTGACTAAATTGTTTTTAAGATTAAATTGGGTAAGAAAATCAACAAAAGAAAGGGAAAAACCAGCTCAGGTTCATTGCCCACAACTTTGTGTGCCTGTTGTTTTTTGCCCACTACCTACAGATATCAGTTTTATGAGAACTTAAGGGTCTAGCATCTGTGTCAAAGTCAATAAATCAAATTCAAAAATAGGAAAACTTCTTGAGGAGCACAGTGGATTAGTTCGCTCTGGCGAATTCTGTGTTTTGGGAGTAGGGGGTAAGAAGGAGTAGAAATTTTGGAGTAGAAATTTTGAATTGTAATAATGAACGCAACCATAGGACATGATGGAAATTAGATAGTGCAAACTTTGCCCATATAAATTCCTAAGTGATTTCTTACTAAATATTTGTATCACTTTCTTGTCCACTTATACAGCTCCTCCGGGAAGCTGTCAACCCAAGACACATAGGCCTTTCCATCTTCTTTTCCAGTATCATCAAATACTTTCTTTCTACTCTGCATATAAGTGTATGTTTATTCTGCATATAAGTCTCTGTTTCTATTTGGACTTGCCCAACCTGTTTCTCATTTAGGACTGTCCACCAACACATTTCTTGAAGAGTACTTCTAGTGATCTCTGTCCACAGCAGTTTTTGGGACCAGTACCTATTCACAATCTCTTTGGTCTTCTTTTCGTCTGTCCTGCCATCAGATGACTTAGGGATTTCCATTCTTCCCTGATTTTCCCTCTAAACTTTTGATGAACTTTTTGTCTGTGTCTCATTCAGATGCATCCTACTTTTCCTGATGCTCCTGCTGATGATGGTCATAAATCTGTAGTCCTTGGTCCACATCCTGTATATTTTCTCTAAATTACTATCCAGTGTTATAGGTCTGAATTGACAAGGATCATTGTTGAAGTCCACAGACTCACAAAAAGTGAGAAATTCTGTGAAAATGAAATGTCAGGAATCCCTTTTAAAATTAATCCTGCCTGTTCAACCCTGTACAGGACTATAACCCTACAGCAAGTTTCTGAGCTTCTGCACTGTTGCTGGATAAATACTGAAAAAAAGTAGCTCTCTGTGTCCTTCCCTCTTTCCTACAGGTTTCCTCCTCTTCCTTATATATAAGATATTCTGGATAGCAAAAAGTATTTCTGGTTCAGTTTGTCCACTGAGGACCGTCTTCATGTGTTTTCAATATAACACATAACAGATTACGCTGCTCCCAAAAATGATAAAAGGTTTTATATGTTACAATATACTTATATTTATAGAAAGAACTAAAATCATTTGCATTATCCATTTCTTTTTTGTGCTAAAATGAGATAAAATACTGTCGAAAAAGAAATGTGTGTTCCTCTGAATCCTTCATAACCCCTGTGGGACACTCAGAAATTTATTTGTAGATAGAAAACACACGCATTGTCAAGTAGTGCCAGACAAGTTCACTTACAAAGACTTTGGAGCATTTCAAATGTTCATGTTTATAGCAAACATAACGCTCTTCCAATAGTGAATCTATCCAGGCATGCAACTGTCATTTACTTTTAAAGCCCACAAGATCTGAAATATTACAGCTCTAAAATGTCAGGCTTTTTTAAAAGCAGACCCCATCTTTGGTTCTGGTGATGCGCGGATAGCTGGAAGACCATGGCTAACTCTACCAGAGGAGGTCTGGAAGGCAGAGAGGGCCAGGGACGATTTCCCAAGGGACACTTTATATGTGCCCATCCTGCTTCTGAGGTCTGGCAGAGTTTAGTAGCATGGAAGTGGCCAGACTGCTCAGTGGCCTCCTCCCAGTCACTTAGTTTACTGCCAGAGATGGCATCAGTAGTCCTGCACTGATGGTCAGCGTGCTGCCCATGCCAGCGGCTCCCTCAGGGCCATGAGGCAGGACCAGGGAGTGCCAGGCCTGGCAGGACAGAGCCTGGCACCAGGGTGTGCTCTCACCCACCCAGCCAGGAGCAGGACAGCTGGGGGGATGAGGGCAGGCCAGGATGGGACATGACAGGCTCCCTTCCTGGTCAGGGCAGGGCTATGGGAAGCTGGAGACTGGCCCTGCTGCAGCATGACTGAAGCAAGGGCTGATGGCCCTGGGGGACTGAAACTGGGTCCAGGGCCATGGCTAGGGGTGGGCAGGTACAGTCAGGGCAGTGAGTGCACTCATGACCATAATACTGAAGTTTTGCTTCCCTTCTTTTAATGATTTAATTCTCTTGTACATACCAGCGTAAAATAGTCAGCTTTTTTTAGTATATAGGAGTGGTTGCTTGAAAAAATCAGTACACAACTTTAAATACCAAAAATCCAGCTACAGCAAATGGCCTCAGGTTCTAGCAGCCATCTCTTGTCCTGCTCCAGCCCCGCGGCAGGTGTCTGTCATGCTGCTCGACTCACCACCCTCTGTGGACACTGTGGGGCTCTGGGGACAGTGGGTAGAGTACTAATGCAGAGCAGACTTCTGCTGTTTTCTGAACAGCTACTGAACGGAGTGAGAAAACAATCAAAGCGTACTGTACGGGACTAAAAAAATCTGTAAAAATCCAGAAAACTGCTTCTACCTATAGGGAAATATTGTATTAGATAAAGGATCTAACTTTCTCCCCGCTAGAATATCTGAAATTTGAACCTGAAGATGCTCTGTACCTGTTTTCACAGCCCTGAGTGCCTCACAGGAAACTATTTCATAAGCGAGAGCTCAGTTCTTTTTAGCTCCAAACATCTGCCTTAAGCATCTGCTTTTAATCAAAGTGAAACCAATGCCCTCCTTCAGTGGACAATGTAGTGCAGATAAAAAGGGCCGATGGTGTACCGACTGCAAAGCCCTCTGCTTTCTTATTCCCTGCTTCAGATCCTTTGCCAAGGAACCTTTCTTGTCATTTCAGTTTTCCAGCAACAACCCAAATTTAATAGTCAAAATTTCAAGGAAAACTTTGTATAAATATATTCTTTGGGATTCATTTGTATCTTACTCTTTTTCTACAAGCAATGCTTCTTTGAAAGAAAAAACTACATTTTGTTCATTCAAGATTAAAATATATTTTATCATCTCTGAGGGAATTGTAGATGATTATTTAGTGTAGTATGTACTGGGGGGAGTTAACCACATACTTCCTGTTAATGGTGAAAAATGAGTAAGCAGTTCAAAGTATACCAATTTAAAAACTCTCTGAATGTCACAACTATGCATGTACATGGTGCTTCCAAAGGCGATATGATTGGGGGATATAAACCATTTTGCACACATATGTGACAGTTTGTAAAATTCTCATTTCTGCTTCAAGAAGCACTTTTTGCAGTAAAACTAGATTCCTCCAAACCCTATTTAACATAACTTGCATATGCTTTTATATCATAGAATAAGCTATTTGAAAACATCAGATTTAAGTCAATGAAAATAAGAGCATGGCCTGAATAATTAATTCTTTTGAAATTAGGTGCTGAGCTGGTGACTGAAGCTGGGTGAAATCAGTGAAAAAAACTTCAATTAACATTAATGAACTTTAGTCCATCAGGTCAAACAGTGGCCTCACTGTGCCTTTTTACCATTGTTGCCAACTGAACTGAGAGTTCACACTCAAGCACTGCTTGCTCCTGTGGGATTACTCATGTCCTGCTAGCATGGGGTGTAAGCAGTTTTCTCTCAGCCAAATCTGTTCAACCCTGGTTACACTGAGATGTATGGCTCACGTAACCACAGCACATCTGTTAACTGAGCAGCCAGGGATATGGTAGAAACTAGGCAAGATCAACAAACTAGGTAGTGTTGGTAGTTTTATGGAAGCTATGTGTTTCTCCCACTACTCCAGCACTGTTTTTAGATGTTTGCCCTTCCTTTTTTAACATTAATCATTAGTCTGGTTGGTTGACTGTTATGTTATTTTGACTGCTCTGCCCTCTCCACTGCTGAGTTGTGAAGGCCAGATGGAGAGGCAGTGCTGGTCTGACTGCAGCTCAGGATGTGACCAGCTATTACTCTCAAATGAGTCAGCAATTTTGGCTGTGGAGTTCTGGGTGAAAACACGTTGTTTTCCTTTTTCCCTTTCCCTCGTTTCTACACACAGAAAGAAAAAGGAGAGCTGATTCTGTTGCTCTGGTTTGAAAATATGACAATGACAAGGGAGAATGCAGATTGCTTTTTATGTTGTACTCTGTCCTGGAGCATGATTGCTGCTAGGAAAAGTCCTGTAAAAGTCTAAAAAACTCAGTAACTATAGATCATTATTTTAAATTCTGTCTGTTTTCGGAAAGACTCCTGCAGAAACCTATTTCTATTCTGTAGATCTTTATCCCTTATCCTTTTAAAATTCTATCACTATCACAATTCCACAATAAGAATCTAACCTTTTGAATATTGACTGAAATGTTCTGCAGATTTTTTCTTTTATCTTTTGTACAGATCAGTTCAGTGCAAAGCACTGACAGTCCAAAATGTGAAGAACCCACAGTTTCAGGTGACAGTGGAAACTGACAAGTGAAGTATATTTCCCATTTGACTTTGAAAATATTCACTATGAATTCATTTGGATTCATTCAGTATGTTTATTTCCCCTATCACTGCAACAGTTTGATGTTTATATGTACGTATATATATTTAAACTCTGCTAGGATGAAAGTGAACCATAGGTAAAAGGAAAATTAAGGAGAGTGTCCTGGAGGAGGGAGTTCATACTTGTTTGAGCTTCTAAAGTTCCTTTGTCATTTTTAAGCTGCTAAGAAAAAATGCAAGAAGCACAGAGATATGAAATATCACCTTCCCTCCTCATCCCCTACTCCTGTATTCTTGTCCTGAGTACAAGGTTTGGGAAAGGGGAAGTCTTACACAGAGATTATCATTTTGTTTTAGGTCAGTTCCCAAAGGGCATATTATTTTGAAACAACAATAGCTCAATGGATAATTAGTGGCCCTGACTCTGATCTCACTTATTTACATGTACAACCAGAACAAATCCCTAAAAGTCTATGTATTTGCAGCAATGAAAATTTGGTTTATGCTGAAGGAAGATTTCTAAAAACTCAAGGTAATGTATTTTTAGGGAAAGCAGAGAGACATTATTTCTACTCACCTGAAGGAGATTTTCTCATTTCTCCCTTCTGCACAATATCAAAACTTAGTTCTAGGATTACCATAGCTTCTTAATCCAGAGACAGTGTGTGATATTTTTAAGCAGAAGATAGGCCAGATAAAACTTGCTATTAAAGGCAAATTGCACACAAAGACACGTGTCCTTCTTTTCCAGTCATAATTTTTGTTAGGCTTTGAAGAAAATCCAAGTACAAATGCATTAAACAATAGCGATAATAGCATAGCAGGGTAAATGCTTTCTTAGCAACAATGTTTCAAATACGTGCTTGTTGTTTATAAATTCAGCATCTTGTGTTGCATCACATTGGCCTCCTGTTACAATCAGCCCATTTGCAACAGGCTGCACTGCCACGTGTCCCATAGCAACAAACTGAATTGTGCAACGCAACCCTTGCTATGCACTGATCTCCTCCTCTTTTTCTGTCATTGTGTTTTTAATCCCACTTCAAAGGGCATAAAATGAGTAACCCAAGGAGGTATTCAATGTCTTAGCATCTTTCAAACTACTCTAAAGTTTGAAATAATTAAGTAGCCTCTTGATTGCTGATCCTGTTTTGGGGTAACAGACTGCATTTTGGGGACTGGAAACATTTCCCACTTTTGTTGGCTTGTCATATCCTTGTAGTTTCTGATTTCCCCCGTTGTTTGTGCTCAACCTAGATGATTTTCTTTCCATCCTTTTAAAATTAGGAGTGGATAAAAATAACAGGAAAAGTTTCAAGGAACAAGGTCATAAATGCTCTGCGTATATAGATGAAAGATTTCACTTCATTTGCATAAAGGCTGTGCAATAGGCATTTTTTTAATGAGCTGTCAGTGATCAGACAAAACAGATGTACTCATGCTATTTGCTTTTTTGAAAGAAAGAAAGCAGAGCCATTTCATTGTATTCATCCAGAGAAGTTAAATTTTCACAGAAGAATTGCAAATGATGTCGTCGTGCTGAAGATTCCTGTCATGGGCAAGCACTTTTCACATTTCCTCCTCACATCAGCAAAAACATCCTCACTTTTCTCTTGATTATTTTTAAAATAAAATCTAATAAATTTTTAAAAACAATTTATTAATTAGTCAATAAAATCTACCTGAAAAACTGGGAAAGTTTTTCAGAAAATTGGCTACTCTTACTGAAATAGTTTGCAGTACGGATGACATTAATAATAGGCTTGATCTATTTTGAATTGGAAATTCAAAGTTCTTAATTTTAGGGCCTTATTTCACATGTGATTTTCATGCCTTTGTATCTCAAGGCAGTGGAGGCGGAGTGGAACAAATAAAATTATTGAATAAAACAGTGTTATTTACATCCCCAGTGTTTTCACAGAGACCAAATAAGATTTTAGTTCATTTAACCCAAGCAGGTGCAATATGCACCAGGGACATGGCAGTTAAGAGATAGGTTACAGATGTTACTTTTGGCCTTAAGTAATGTTTCACACAACATTGGAGAAATTGAGTCACTTATATTGAATATATTATTCTTCACATCCGATTAGTATGGATGTCTTCCTCTGAGTGGCATTTGTCTATGCTCAGAGCACAGCAAAATTTTCATAGAGCACTCAGCTCTTACTGCAATGCTTTAGCATGCAAGCACCATCAATTCTGAATTGTGCAAACCAGGTTTTATGCAGGGATTGTGAAGTTGCTGCCTTCCTGATGTGTCATCTCTGTGTAAATCCATTTCAGTCAGTTCTAGCAACTATATGAAGTTTGAAATTTACTTTTTCAGCCACTTCACAGTCATAGTTAAGGTGAAAGATTTATTTATCCAAACTACAAAATACTGTTGCTGGTGTCTCGCTAGATAGGTTGGGATAATTTATTTTATTTTATAATGGAGATAGAAGTTAGAGAAATTTCAAGATAATAATATAGAAACATCTTTCTTAGAACATATATGTGTATAAACACGCTTCGTGTATTCACACCATGCAAATAAATGAGCATCTCTACCGCTGACTGCAGAAAATAAAAACTGTTCAGTTACAATTAAAGGGAGTAAATCTCATTTATTCTAAACAATGAAATATTTTTTTTTAAGAATTCATTCATATTCCAGCATTGTGGTTTATCTTTAGCTTATGCTGAAAAATTGGTTCTTATAGAGTTGTTAAAACAATAAAGATCTCATCAGCATTGCTTTTAAACTCGTAAAACTCTGCTCTTTTCTAAGCCGTGCGCCACACGGCTCTTTGGGGAAAAAAAGGACCACATTTTTTAAGTTGCACTGATTCAGAATTATGGCAACTGCAGTTTTCCTTCAGAAGTACTGGTTTCTGAGTCAATGCTTGTGGGAATATATTGTTTCAAAGTACTTCATGGGATATAGTTTTCAAAGGGATATAGAAAACCATACACTTCCGATTAACATTAATGGGGAGTTGTGTGGCTGAACACAGCTTTGAACATTCTGGTTAGAAGTTTATATCTTGGTGAGCTGCACATGGTTCCTCTGCTCTAAGCAGATGGTTTTTTTTATAGATTGCAGAAGAGCCTGCTGTGGATCAGCAGACACCATGTTGAATGTTTCTTTCTACCATATACTCCATAGGTACTTCCGCTATGAGAGGGGGACCTTTTCTCTATTAAATATCATATTTCATAGGCTTAGCTCTTGAATTAAACATTATAGCTATCTATTATAACACAAGAAACTTCCTCGTGGAAAATCAATGTTTTCTTATCCACATTAACTCCATCATGCACTGCCAAGCAGCCTGAATTGCTATTGTGTTGCATTCTTATCAGGCCTGCAACCCGCTGTGGAAAGTGCTCAGTTAGCTTTGCTCACAATTTGCATGCTCTGAAAGATTTTACTGTTTGTCTGTGACCCAGGTGATACAAGATGATAAAGCATTCCATAATTGCAGCACACATCACTTGAAGGGAATGGGATGATGGGAAGCTATGCAATGCCGAGTGGAAAGAGGCTAACAGCAATGAGATAAGATAGCATGAGAAATTATTGCTTGAGTAAGTGTATGCAATGAATTAGCATTCACATTTGCTAGCCATGAGCTGGAAGCTGTTATGAGCAAGCTCTAAACTACCTCACATAGCATGGCATATTAGAATTGGTGGCATTAATTATCTATATTTGCCTGCTAGATATCTAAGCAAATGATCTTTTTGAAATATGAATTTATCAATCTTTCTTTTTCTCATTGAAGAACACTAAAATGCAACATGGACAGAAAGGCAAGTTGCCTCCTAGTGCTGACCAGTTGCATGATTAGGACAACAATCAGCATTAGAAGGATTCCATGAGGCTTTTCAACCAAAACCAACAACAAAAAAAAAAAAACCAGCTATCTCCTTTCTCCTCATATCTCTGCAGGTGTTCAAAGAATCCAACTTATTTTATTCCAGATATTAGTGTTGCCAACTAATTGTTTTTATAACAATAGCTTATGCAGAGCGTGGGAAACCAGGCTTTTATGTTTTCACTGCCTGTGTCCTGATTCAGGACTCAGCACAGAGATCCTAGATGTGCAATAAACCTCTGGTATCGTAACCACTAAACTACAAGCTCTTTAACACAAGATAATGCATAACATAGAGATGAATTTAAGACCTCATCTATTTACTGATGGGGACAGTAGAGATACATGTTTAAAATGAGAAAACATGTTTAAAGACTAGAGTTTTCAGTTCTGACCTTCTATTGCTTACTGGTCCACGAGTTGATTGTCATTTTAAAGTGCTTATAAACTCTCCAAAAGTAATAGAGCTGAAGGCAGTTTACCTCCAACTCAAAAACCAGGACAGGTTTTTTTTAATTTGCTGGAATGACAGAAAAGATGGATGTAATAGCTTAACCAGTCTTGTGTTACTCTTTCTTGGAAATCAGTGAGACTCTTGCATTAGAATCTGTGGCCTCTGGAGCAGTCTCCAAAGACAGCATTTTTAGAAATCATCCTGAGTGAACTGAATCGTGACTCTTGACCAGAATACTGCTGAGTTCAGGAGGATTTAAAATTTGGGTTTGTAGCGGACTCTTAGCTTGTATCTCATCATATATCCCATCATAAAAATGTTACCTTTACTAGTAAGATATTTGTATTAGTTACTTCTGGAAAATACTAAAATTTTCACTCACTTAGCAGTACTGGTATTATGATTTTATGCATTATATCAAATTGAAAAGGTGTCATTGCTTTAAGAACCTTTTTTTCTCCTAAAATTGTAATATTTCTTTTCAAGCATCAGTGAAAATTATGACAATTGAAATATGGTTTTCAAAATGTTATCATTTTTATAGATCAGAAGATGTTACTGGAAATACAGTTTTAGCAAAACTTAAATTTTATGACATACGCTGCTCATAAATATTGATGAAAATTTTCTTGAGCAGAGAAGTAGAGTGCCTATTTTGCTCACTGATATTTTTAATTACACCCATTCTCTAGAAATCAGAAAACTTGAAAAATCACTGTAAAATGGACCCTTGGTTTCTAAAAAGTAGAAAGAATATGACACTGCAAAACCAAAATGGTTAATTTGGTAGACAAAACTTTGATCTACATTTTTAATTCTTAGCTCTTGCATAATCTACAAGAAAAACAACAGCAAATGGCAAGTTTGTGTTTCAAATATTTGGAAACTGGAGATTTTAAAACACCTTATTAGCTTAAATTCTTGTATACTCAAAGTCCAAAGAAGAATATGCTCTAATATGCAAATCAAAAAATAATCAGAAAATGTTCAGCTCTTTTCCATATTTGTTCAATCAGTTTGTTGTAGGTGTCGCTGGTAGGCAAAGACGTGAGTTGGTACAAAGTCTTTCCTAGTTATTAATATGGTATTTATATACATAACACCTTTTAAAAATAATATAAAATTAATATATGTTTATGAAGGCAGTTAATAATACAGATAAACTTTTTTTTTTTTCTGAAGAAAACCTCAGAAATCAGGCAGTAAAATCCTAATATAGCAAAATAATCAGTTCCAGTCTTATTTAATAATCTGTTCAGTTCAGTTTATATGGATAAATCTCATAAGAAAAGGTAGTGCATATTTTCGACACTCATTTCTAATGAAATGGACCTTGCACTTCTGTCCTGTTCATTGATATAAGTTAGCTTTCCAAATTAATTTTTAGTTTTGGCACCTAGGAATGAACAGATTGCTTCGTGGTAGAGAGTATTTCTGATAAACAATGAAAAAACACGGACAAGAAGAGGCTAATATCAAATTTTGAATATGAAATAGCAACTAGAGGTCTCAAGTCTGGAGAGGTTCAGCTGGTTGTGTTGATTAAAACACCTCTAACAAAACCACTGTCACTGATGTACGCAGATCTTTGCTCCTTTGAGAGTATTTGACTTTCAGGGGAATATCATAGCAAGTTAAAACTCCCAATTAATTCTTCTCCTTATATCCATATTATAAACTCTCTTACACCTCTTATAGAACTTTCCTAATTATTTCCCACAGCTACCTTATTGTTCCTTCTTCAGCCAAATCTCTTTCTTTTATTGTTTGCTAACGGGGCATTTCCTGCATGCACATTATAAAAGATCAGACAAAATTATGTATCCTGCACAGAGTACTCGCCTGATTTGTTAGACTGAGCATGAATAATGTTCAGTACAAACAAAGACTTTAGAATTGAAATAGCTAAGATGCCATTGGGAAGCTCTTGGCCATCAGTGGAAAAATTTTACATGCCAAAAGTGTATCTATTCATCTTGCAACACACAAACATGCAGTTGGAGCAGTATGGAATATTTTCATTCTAATCTTTAAAATCAGATGAGACAGTTCAATGGTTGAGTGGTTTGTTCTCTGACTGGACAATAGAAACTTAGATTATTTGTTGTGGGACTGTTTTCTTCAATTCACCCTGATAAGTCAGTGATCCAAAATCATATTTCCCATATGGGACCAAGTGATTTACAGGTGAGTTATGCAGAACAGATAAAGTAAAGTATACTCTCTTCTCAGTCCCTTGGTTTGTACGTATTTGTCTATGTGATTGAAAGCTGAAAAGAAACATTTTTTTTGAAATTATGGTAAATCTGCGTCTTAGTATGATAGCATGCAATAGTTATTTTTATGACTACCTTATGATTTGGACATGACTATCAATTTTGTTTAATATGTTTATACATTACTTTAATATACAAGAAATAGTAACTTCTAACAGTGGAAGAATTTGACTGACTCATTTAAGGCCCAAGCTCCAGATGGTCAGTGCACTGGACAGTACATTTCATAGTCATACATAAAAAGTGAATTATAGGGAGACTCTATAAATATCACATCTATAAAAATCATTCCAACAGCTGGTGCCATCTTAGGGTTTTACCTGGAAATGTTGTAGCACAGTGGCCTAAAAAACTGCTAAGGGCAGAAGATATTTCATTACTGGTTTTATGAAAAGTTTCAATAAAAATATTGTGGCTTTCTGTTGAAATATCTCATGCAGAGCAGTGAAACCAAAGATAACAATGCTGAGTTCCCAGTGAGAGGCAGGAAGATAAAAATCAACATTAAACAGAATTGGAAGAAAAGTGGTTTTATTGTTGAGACAGACACAAAATGTAAACAAATAGTTCAAATACTGGAGGGCATGCTGGATTGTAGGACATGGTTTTAATCGACATTTTTTGGTGCTGATTAACTCAGTGATCTTTTAACATACTTTTAATAATGTTTCTTTTTACAACCATTAACCTCTCAGGGTTAAGAAATCACTTTATCAAATGTCAGGTTTGTATTGTGGAAGACGATGGAGCTGATGCAGTCCCATAAAGATTTTAGCTCCTGACCTTTAGAACAGCGATTTTATTGTCTCAGGCAAACCTTAAAGTTATGCCTTGGCATTAGAGAGTAGTACGGATCTATCCCATCCTAGAAAGCTGGTGCCTGGAGGTACACATTCCTCTTTAACAAGTAGAAGAAAATTATGTGAAATTAGTCATCTTTGCCTATAATATTCATATGACAAGGCACCATATTTTTTCAAATGTCCATGCCATGGTGTTTAGAAAATAACAAGATTTTTGGGATTCTTCATGACTCAGCAGTGAGAAGACAAAGTGTCACAGAAAACGTGTTCTATTTCCTACCAAATTAATTACTTCCAGTTTCTGTTGGACATAGACTTTGTTTCAATGGATTTCAGTGGTAATGTAACCAGTGAATACGGCAGCTCTGACAGAATACTTCCTACCAGGAAGTACCAGTTTTGAGGGGCGTGATGTTTGGTAGTATTAGGGACACTCATCTCTAGATTTAGACATGAGGTCTAATCTAAGCTGTTTCTCCTTAGACCTTCCTACCCTGTGATCAGGTCAGTTTGTAGCCTGTCCCCTTCTGATGCAGGTGATTTTTATACAGTGAAACAGCTTCATCAGAAAGGAGTGCAAAAGTTACACCATGGTACAACCAAGTGCTTTTCATCTTGCACAGCTGGCAGGGAGGCAGAGAAAGGCTCAATGACTCTTTGAAACAGGTGAAGTAGAAGACATGCCTTTCACTTTTGAGGTGAGTGCTTCCAGGTAGCTTGAAACCTTCAACTCTGTGGTTCTAATGAAAGACTTCAGCATGCCTAAGGTTCACTGTGCAGAAATTGCACCTTCTGTCTCAGTTTTTGCTTTGTTCTTTAATTTTTTTGTTTTTCAGTGAGTCCGTTTTACTCAGAGTTTGAATTAGAAAGCGGGAGATGTAAAATTCTCTTCAGACTTATGTTTATTATTTCTTATCTATAACACAGCTGCACAGAGACTGCCTTCTAAGTTAACAGGTGGAAAAATGGCAGAATATGGCCCCTGAGTTCTACTTTCAAGGTCTTTTATACTTTAATCTACCCAATTACAGATTGCAAAGTAACACTTTTTTATTTAAAACCCAATGAATATCTATACCTGACCGGCATTGCAGATTTCTTGAACCAATACCAGAAAACTCAGGTTGGTGAAGAAGAAAGAAGAAGTACAAATCCACACCCAAAATCCTCCATCTTGCTACATGTACATATTACTATGTCCCATAAACCTAAATTCTATATCTCCACATATTCAACCTAGTGGCATAACTTTATTTACACAGCAACAATCTCAGCACTATAACACAATCTGGGAAGTTTTTCCCAAGGCCTGAGATCAAATGGAGTGTGCTTTTGAGGATCATTGCTTGTTAGAGTAGAAAGAATGAAATTCTCAGAATTCAGGGTTCCAACACTTCTGCTCTCCTCAGCAGATTTTGATACCCCCTTACTTGCCATACCTCTTTCTCTGCTTACTGTTCCGCCACCAGAACGATAAGCAGGCAAAGTCTTACTACACCCAATCTTCCCCTCCTACCTGCTCCCAAACAACCTCTTTTAGCACACTTGTGCTTTTATTTTTATTCTATTATTATATATAATATATTTTATATATAATATAATATAATATAATATAATATAATATAATATAATATAAATTATATTATATATTATCATATTATATATTTTATTTTATTTTATTTTTATTTCATTCTGAAGCTATGCAGCATCACTCCAAAACAATGAAGGTCTCCTGGAACTGGGAGCAGTGGGTACTGCTGTGCATTGTCATCTCACCTAGTTGTTATCTCTACAAAAGAGCTGTGCTATGAAAGCAGTAGTTTGTTAAGGCACTAAAATAGCAAAGTTCCTGTCTGCCCCACAGGGCTACTCTGTACTTTCCATGCTATCTTAATATATTTTAACTCAGAAAATCCTGATTCAATCTCAGCAGAAATCAGGTCAGCTCTTGTCATTCTAAAAATTAAGATAATAAATATTACTTTATATATCCAAGTTTTCAGTGCTTTTGACTAGGTACAGGCAATGAGAGGTAGTCACTCAGCCTACCTGGGTTCTTTATTTAAAAGAGGAAAACTGAGCAGAAGGTAATGAAATTCCTTGCTTTTTAATGTCTGCTATAAAATGGGTGGATAGCAGGTTGTTCCTGATACTAGTGAACTCAAGAAGACAGGAACAATCTACACTAATATGTTTTAGTGTGCCTAGAAAATCTTCCCTGCATTAAAATGATATCATTTATGCATGCAACACTAAATTCTTCAGTGACACAAATCTGTCCTCTTCCTCGTAGAACTTTCCCTGTACAGTTTCCTTTGTTTGAAGTCAGAACACACCAGAGGCTGTTCCCAGTAGGAAATGTGTACAACAACACACTATTTTGGAAGCTAGCAGAAATCCTAGTGGTTCCATGTCTGCTGGTCTCACTGCTGTGCAACTCTTGTTGTCTTTACTGGAACATATGTATTGTACTTACTGACAACATGTGAGAGTGCTTTAAATACATATTATCTGTGGCTTATTTACAAAACTTTGGTACCACCTTTACATTCTAAGAGCATACGGTAGGGATAAAATCTGTGGTGTTTTAGTAACCCCTTGGATCACAAAAGTTGTATATTCTGGTTATGAAAACAACACTCTGTTGGATATGTTTGAAATTATGGATATTTCTTTCCTTGACTGAAGATAGAACAAATAAACTCTTGCACATGAATCTTGAGCCTTTTCGTGTTTAAACAAGTCAACTTGAATTCTTTTCGTATACAATATTGATATTTTCTACTGATAAAAGCCAAGAAAACAGACAGAAAATAATTCTGCAGGATTTTTTTTTTCCACTGAGAATCTCCAAATAGAACTGCATAATCAGAGAATGCCTGAGGTTGTAAACCCCTCTGGAGACAGTCTGTTGAAACCCTTTGCTCACAGTAAGGTCACCTAGACCAGGTTCCTCAGGCCATGTCCAGCCAGGTTTTAAATAACTCTGAGGATGGAGACACCACAACCTTTCTTGGCAATCTGTCAAGTGGTTGATAATGTGTATAGTAAAAAAGTCTTTTTTGTCTGTTTAAATGTAATTTCTTGTGTTTTAATTTATGCCAACTGCCTTTCATTGGTACTACTGGAAAGAATGTTTCTTCGCCTTCTTTATCCCCCCACACCAAGTACTCATACGCATAGATCGGATCCAGCGGAGCCTTCTCCTCCCCAGGCTAAACTCTCAATGTCTCTTCATATATCAGGCACTCTGTCCAGTATGTCCATGTCAGTTTTGTACTGGAGAGCCAGAACTGGACCCAGGAATCCAGATACCTTTTACCAGTGCCTAGTAAAGGGGAAAGATCTCTTCATTTGCAGGTGAAGATCTTAATGCAGCCCAATGTGCTGTTGTCTGCCTTTGCCACAAGGATGCATTGCTGGCAGGGTCAACTTGTTGTCCACTAGGACCGTCAGGGCCTTTTCAGCAAAGCTGCTTTCCAATCTGCCTGTCCCCAGACCGCTGTCATATCAGGTTATTCCTCTCTGGCTGCAGGACTTTGCATTTCCTATTGTCGAATTTAATGAGATTCCTACTGGTCCGTTTCTCCAGCATGTTTGAGATTCCTCTGAAGTGCAGACCTGCCCTGCTGTGCATCGACTATTTCCCCCATTTGATATAAGCTGTGATTGTTCTGAGGGTTCATATCAGGGAATCTGCAACTACAAGCAACAACCCCCTCTCTTGGGAGTCTAGTTTTATATTGTGTTTAGCTACCAAGGGCCTTAGGCAATGCAGGCGAGTCATAACAGTAAGTGGGTCATAAAGTACAGATGGGGAGCCCTTAATCACCTTTGTCACTTCCCTGTTTAATGTTCCTCAAGAGATTAGCATTAGAGATTTTGCCCTTGCACATGCCAACAGTGTTCCACTGCTGACAGTCTGAGATTTCACACTCAGCACCAAAGCTTGATCAGTATCTGCACACTACGTGCTTCTCTCCCACATCCCTAGTGGGACTTGATCCAACATAGTCTTCCAGAGGAGGCTCCCTAAAGGTACTATTGCTCCTATTTATATGAGTATGTTAGAAGACAGCAATGTTACCAGCCTTGTTTATATAAAAACCAAATGGACAGGTCAGTCATGTCTGGGAGTCTGCACCCACATTACCCATAAAGCATCAAGTCCATCTCAAGATGAGTCTTCAATCTCACCTATTATTCAGAAACAAGCATTCAAAAGTCGGTGAGTTGGACACAAAACAAAATAAAGCAGTGATTTCCTGTTTGCCAAAGCAAATGAGATTGTGAAAGTCACTCTGGAGGCAACTGAAATTTCTAAACCCAGGCTGACCAAGAAGGTTTTTAAGTATTGTGCAGGACAGGTACAGCATGAATTCTGGCTGTAGCTAAAGAAACATGATTACTCTATGCTGCTGCTTCAGACTGTAGAGACTCTGTTGGACTCCCTATTGCAAGATTCTCTATGGATGGAAGAAAATGATTCTTTACATTGCTCAATCTAAATGTGATGGAGAAATGTGGGTGTCTAAGTCAGAAGAAAGAGTTATCACAGAAGAACCTCTGGCCATGGAACCAGTAGGACAAGGAAAAAGATATACAAAATAATCAGCTCAGAGTTTCAGAGTTTTGTTTGTATTGAACCTGGTGATTTTCTTAGTTTTTTCTAATAACCTTGCAACCGGAACTTCTGAACAGTAAATTAGAATCACAGTTAGCATAACAGGAGGCAACAACTAAATGCTAAGAATTATTATCAGCAGAGATATGGGAAAAAAAAGACTAAAGAAACAATGAACATAAACAGTGGAAAGTAGATCCGTGCATATGACTGGTATATGCATATTAGGTTGATTTTTACATCCCCAACTCATACTTAAGACCCAGAAAAGAAAAAAAGGGATAATAGAACTCAGGGGTTTTATGTCTGGAACACCTGAAGTACCTACACGAAGGCAACAAGTAAGCCCAGAAATCCACTGAAGTTGTTAAAGAAATTATGTAATCACCATTTACAGCTCAGTCATCTGTGGGGAAAAAAAAAAAAAGGCAGTGCACGGCAAAAGACGATGAAATGAAATGAAAAATAGCAGAATTAAAATGTCACTCTCCCATGCTACAGGGACCAGGAAATTCTTTTTACTCTCAGAAAAAGAGGGGTTCAAAGGTCAGCTGGTGTTAAACCTGAACACTAATGATCTTACTGCTTATTCCATGGGGTCTGATGACTGGGCAAGAGGCCAGGACATCTTAGCTAGTGAAATATCTCAATTAGCTGCAAACTCTTTGCCAAGTTGCTCAGACACATAATATGGCTCTCCTATCTCATCCTGACTCAAAAGTCAACACTTTTTGGAATTCAACAAATGGCACTAGACAGAGACAACTGGAGGCAAGAAACAATGGCAGAAAATTTTTCTTTTCTAAGGATGAAAGAGAGTTTTTCCTCTACAAAGACTTTCCCACAGTATTGATCACAAGTATATAATTTAAATTGAGATGATTTTTAAAAGCTCCTAAATTTTGTTGTATTGTAGACCAAACCCCCTCCAATAGTTGCGTCTCTCTGATGCTTCTAACTGTAACTTTTATCCTGGAGCTTGATGGTTAAGATCCCGGGTCTGTTTGATTATTAAAAATCCCAGTTTCTTCCACATCATCCCAAGTAAACCTGAACTTTTATCTTGTATCTCACACTGTAACTACAAATCTACAGTCTCTTTTATAATCATCTTCTCCCTCTCTAGTTCTGACACAAGTATCTGTCTGATTCTGTCTTCACAAAATATTTCGGATTTACTAAAACAGCATACTTTGGCAAAACAAAAGTTCTTCCAGGTCTAACAAAAAATATTTCCATACATGTATTTACATGTACATACATAGGTGTATTTCTACTATGCCTTGAATAACTGCTGTCTATCTTTAAATATTTTCTTAGATCAGCTTACAAATATCTTGTAATAATTTATTATAGGCCATATGTTTCAAATTTTCTCATAGATTATATAAAAGGAGTGTCAAAAGTCTTTCTAAAGTCATCTCATGTCTTTAAATTCTTTCTCTTATGGGTCAATCCCTGCAAAAGAAGGATTTTAAACTAATCTAACATGATTTGGTCTTGAGAAATATTAGTCTGCTGTTTCCCTTCATCTTTAAGCATTTACAAATTGATTGTTTAATGTCATAATATCTTCCTACGTGCTATCATTCATCTGACTAATGTGCTGGGTCTTTATTCTTCCTTTTTAACCTACAAGACTTAAATTTGTTTTCTTCAGCCCCTCTGGGTGTCAATTGCATTGAGATGCAATCTTGATTCCCAGACCTTGCTGAAGGGTTTCAGATCATTAGGCCGTGTCTTCAAAAAACTGCTTTTGTTCATGCAAAGCTATACTGGATAGTCATATTCCTTCTTTGTGTTGAGAAAGTGGCTTGTCTGGCCTTTGGGTAGATGGCACAAAAGAGATATTTTTTGATGTAGCTTTGCTTATTTATTTGAAGGGGACCCTTGGACCAGTTATGCTCACATCTTTTGAAACTGGAGACAAAGTATCATGGAGGCCATCTGTAGATTGGCCTTAATCTCAGCACCACCTTTTATATATATGTATGTATATGAATTTACTTGTGCTTTAGTGGTCTTTTTATTGTGGACAAAGACTTTTTAATTGATTTTTGATATTCTACATAGCATCTAATTCTTTAGGTGGGTTCATTTCCTCTGTGCCAAGTCCTCTCTTGAATGATGATTTATTATTATTATTTTGTTGTGAAGATGTGAAGGATGGATCTTAAAATATTTTTCTCAGTTTGGAGACAACTTGCAGATTCTTTTGTGTGTGTGTGTCTGTCTCTTATTTAAAGGAATCTCTATGACAATCTCTATCCGTTCATTTAATTTGAGTGCACTAACTTCTATATCTGAGGATATTCCACATGATTTCTTGACAGTTTATGAGTTGTACCGTACCTAGCAAGTAACAAACAGTTTGCTAATCCCCCAATCTTTTCTTCCCAATCCCTACAATTTTTGCCTTTCTCTGTGCACATGTGGCCTGCACTGGTTCTGTCTCAGATCCAGCCGGCACCGTCCCCATCGGACATAGGGGAAGTTTCTAGCAGCTTCTCACAGAAGCACATGCATGTGAATGTGAAATGAACACATACATGCCCCTTTCCACTGAAGTGTGTCAAGTGATCACTTAGTGGAATTTTTCCCCTCTAGTAGGGGTTTCTCCTCAAAATTACTGGGGCTATGCTTGAAGCTGAACAAGCAATGGGAGAATAGAGCTGAGATATTTTTGGGTTTTTTTTTTTTTTTTTTTTGACAGAAGTACACCTTCCACATAGGCTAGAACCTGCTGACTGGTTACAAAAATGCAGGGAAACTCTTTTGAAGTAGAGATAAAAGAAAACTATGATTCTATGATATCAAGATCTGCATTCCATTGTCACCTGGGCCCTCACCTCCATTTGTTATAGAAATGCAAGGCTCTTTAGATGAAGAGTTTGGGTTTGATAGGTCTGAGTTTTACAACAAGGGAGACGTGACTGAAACTGCAGTTTTTTTTGAAAACTCACTTCTACTTGGAGATCATATATGGCCCTAAGAACACATTATTTGCTGTCAAGAAGACTCATCTGTAGACCAAAAATATTATTATAGTAAACAGCATTGCTTGCTACTAGGTAGAGTGAAGAAAACATGCACAGTAACCAGAGTTCATGAAGAAATCTATACTAGGTAGATCTGTAAGAGGTGAGCAGTGTCTTGACTTGTCTCAGTTTCAGAGTGATTTTGTTCACTGTTTTAAGTGGGCTGTTATAAGTACATATAATGGACTCATGAGTTTATTTAGTCCCAAAGTGTATAGAGAGATGAAAAAAGGAAGAAAGCTTTGTAATACAAAATTCACATTACTGTTTCTAGCCACCACGCATTATAAGACCTTTTAAAATATTTTGCAATTATTTTGTTTTTCCATTCCCAGGCTATGCCATCAATCAAGTTTATATAAGTAAATGAAATTATGTTGGTGCTGAAGTAGTAAGGACTACATTTGAATCCAAGCCTTTTCTCAGCCTTTGAAGCTATTTGTGTACAAAACTGCTCCTTCATGTGCATTTGGCTACAGATTTGACTGACTCCACACCTGTACAAACATGTGGTATTATGTGTGGGGATTATCTAGTGAATGTTTGAGTGCCAGATCTCCCACTTGTGCACTGGTAGTGTTGAAGAGCAAGTCAAGTGTGGGTGCAAGTGTTTGCACTGCTGGATATGGGAAGGTATAATTGTTAGTGCAACTTCACAGGTACATAAAGGAACCGCCAGGTTGAATATCAGGTCTGTGGAGCTGAGTGACAATAGCTGCACTGGTGTGGACATCTCAGCTCACACTGGAACTCTTAAACACGCATTGATTTATTGTGTATCTACACCTAAAATTACCTCACCCATGTCAAATTTGGGTTCTGAGGAGTCACAGTCTAGGTCCCTGGAAGGCTAGGCAATGAGCAGGAACTGTTTTCTGTGTCTCCTCCCAGTGTGCCCTCTGCATGAGCAAGATTCATGGTATAAAGCACATGAAGGAAAAAGCAAACAAGCAAAGAAAAAAACTCCACCAACACCAACAAACTGACAAAGAATAACCCACCACCCCACATTTTTCTTCAGCTGTTTACCCATCTCACACACCTTCATAAGTTCCCAGACTTTCTTCCAGAAAGTTTCCAGAGCTTATTGTTTTCTGCCTTTTCCTCTCTCTTCAGTGTTTTGTGATTTTTCTCTCCTCATTTAGCTGCTCGGAACCATTTTTAAGTGTAGCGAGCAATTGTAAAAAAGATAATTTTTTCCAAAGGAAAAAAAATCACCTGCAGATGAGAGGTGGCTACTGGCCAGAGCTTTCTTTCAAAACTATTTAATAATGAGGATTGAGTAAGCAGTAAGCTGTGACTTCAGGAGAGGCACCTTTAAAATGGAAGTGTTGATCAGTGTAAAGTTGGGACACATTGAAGTGTATTGTCAGACTCAGTATGCAGTGTCTGGAGAATGTTAACAAAAGGACTCAATTATTTTAAGACTAAGTGAATAATAAGTTGAAATATCATGACTCCTTGATTGAGGAAAAAGAGACTGTTGCAGAAACTTACCCTGCTTGACAATGGTAAGCTTAGGAGATGTAGGTGACATTCTCGTAGAAAAATGCAATAACAGTTCTATCAAACTTTTCTGTGTTTGGAAAGCAATCTAGGAAAAAAAAAATTACTGAAGGGAAAACACAATAAGAAACAATTATACCACTTGTCTTAAGCCTATTCAGGCTTCTGAAAATGTCTAACACATTAGAAGACTGGTTGGAAAACATCACCTACTCCAATACTGTCAGTCTGCACTGCTGCCTTACCTAATTTGCACTGACAGCTTCTTGTTGGCCTCTTCTGACAGGGGTCACTGGCATCCCATCCCTTTCTTTGGGAGGAGATGTCTCCTTGCACAGCGTTGATGGGATAGTCAGGGTCCCCTTAGATCTGCCATATTCAGAAAACTTCCTTTTCTAAACCCACTTACTCCCTTTCTTTTCTTTACATGTGAGCACTCTGCACTTTCTGTACTAATTCCTATCTCCTTTCTTGAAGGACTAGCAAGCCATAAAGTATGATATCAAATGGTAGGTGAGCCCAGCCTACAGCATTTCTTAACCTGTGAACTGGAAAACAGACATCTCTTGGAGCAGTGGGTTTAGGAACAAACAACGCTCTGAGGGGATAGGAAGGGTCATTGCACAGTGGGGCAGCTAGATAAACCGTGACTCCCAGCTAGTGTATTTTGGTTTTCGTTAAGGTGTTTTTAATCTAAAAATATTTTGTAATCTTACAGTTTAAAGTTATTTTCTCTGTGATTTCTCACTTGTAAATAATTCACTTAAGTGCAAACACACCCCAACTCTTGCAACTTCTCCATATTGTTTAAGCAAATTGCTTTAATGAAAACTCTTATAAGTGTCATGATTACTTTTTTTCTGTTTAAAATTCACATAAATTAGATTGCTGTAATAATTTGTTCCAGACATAAAAATTAAGGTCTGTAAATAATTAACTCAGAAGTTATCTAACATGCATATTAAATCAATAGGAGAGGAAAATATATTTATATACATTTATCAAAAAAAGCCAAACACCTTTTCGAATGAGTGGTAGTCAAATGTACAATTTGGTCACAGGTTTTCTAAACCTGTATCTAAGTGAATTTTCAGTAAATGCATTTTTAACTTCTAATGTTGAATGACATTTATCATGCATATCTGAAGAATGTTGATTTTGTAAGGCTTGCGTCTTCCTGTTGAACTAACTCTAAATCTGGCACTTACTGAACAAAGGGTTTTTTGCCAAACCTTATCCAATTTGGTGACATCTGCAGACATGATAATTCCCATAACTGTACCATCTCCTTTCCTCTTCTCTATTTTTGCAGGAATATGTAGTAAGCAATGGCAATATTCTTTTTGTTTGAGCCGGTTTTAACACTTGAACTTTAAATAACTAAGATTGAAGGAATTTTGTTTTGGTTTCAAACTGATGCTCTCTTTATTATTCCCTTGCTTCCTAACTTGTAAAGAATGAAACAGATGTGTGTTTATGAGACAGCTTCTTAGAACAAATTAAGGACTGGCTTCCAAAAGTTATGACCAGCTTTTATGTCTTGTCTAGATGTATTTTTAAATTGGAAAAGAGAAAAAAGAATGTTTATTGTTTTTATAGTATGACAATGTTTTGATTAATGTTGTATTAAGAAAACAAAAAAACAGAAACCCACCTACTTGAGGCAAGCAAAGTTGCATTCTGCAACGCAAGGTTTTTATCTCTCATTGCAGCAATCTGATATTTATGTGAGGTTCAAACACTGCTGACTGATCCCGTCAGAGATCTGTTCTGGTGAAACAAACCAGAAGGGAGTGGTCAATATTTTTGTCAATGCATACACAAAAAAGGTTTCTGTCTGAAGTTTAACAATCTCCCTTGCATGAAAGAATTTTACTGGAGAAAATTTGATATCCAGATTTCTCCTGAAAATTTTTTCCATGTGCATTGACTCTCAATTAATTTCTGTTGTCTTTCTTCACAGTTCAGGCTGTTTTCCTGGACATGGTGTTTAGCTTCGACTGATACTTTAAAAACCAAACAAGAAAAATACAGTGAGACATGATGAGAAAATCTCCAAAGATTTAGAACATGGGTTCCAAAACTATGATCCAGATGTAAATTGTCACAGACATATAGACCTTAATGGAATTGTTCTGATACATGCCAGCTGAAGGTCTAACCCAGAATGTTCATGGGAAGACTTGAATGTGTTAAACTGGGCGTCCAATTGAGAATAAATTAACTTTCTTGGACGAACCAGGTCACATTCATTTGGAAAGGAGCCCCACTAGTTGGCATTGATTTTAAAACCATTTTTCAAGCACCTTTAATAGTGCCTGATTCAAACACAATGAAGTCAGTGGAACAGCTCCCTTTAATGGGTCTGGAATCAGGCACGTCATGAAAACTGTTTCACCATATGTTTCAATGACATTTAAGTTCACTCGTCTTGTTTGAAGAATTCTTTATTCAGCTACTCACAGCTTGAGATTCTCAGTTTTTTAGACATTTTTGTTCGATTTCGTTCTTGTTTGGAAGAAGCTGGAATGGGAAGAACTCAGGGAACTTTTTAGGCTAGGAAAAATAGTAAGCATTCTGTGGTTGGTTTGAGGTATCGAGAATTTTTTTTGATGACAATTTAATTCTGATTGCTTGAACTTTGATACAAAAGAAAATGTTATTTGTGTGCCAGAGACAGAGAAAATTTTGAAAATTCTTTTTCCAAATTTGGTTTTTTTTGAAAGGAGGAACAAAATAGAAGCCAGACCCTACATTTTGCAAGATCATGAAAGACTCTGTAAGATCGTTTTTGGTGTTCATGGCAGCTTTACTGATGAGCCACATTTATTATGGGACGATTATCCTTCAACACTGTAATAATGCACCACCAGAAATATGGCTGCCATTGCTCTCAATACTCTTACTATAACAGTGACAGACACTTAGGATATGACTCCAACAAGATCAGTATGATCCTGTAGGAAAGTAGATAAATTTATGCATAAACTTTCATAGAATTGTCCCATCTTTAACAGCTTAAAATCTGTGAACTGATGAACATCTAAAAAGAAAAACTGGTTATTACTAGAAAGAGCAAATATGAATGGAAAATAAGAAAAACATGTGTACAAAATTCATGTCTGGAATTCGTTTTTCTGTGTTACGAGGCACTAGTTAGTCTAAAACTAAAAATAAAGACAAGCTGAAAAGAATCCTAATAGTGTGGTTTCTTTTGAACTGCAAATTGACACAGACATTTTATGTGGAGAAAAAAAAAAGTGAGACAAGTCATCTACCAGTGTGAAACAGTGAACGTATGCTGCAAGGGATATGAATTCCCTTACAGTGGCGATAACTTCCATATTCAGAGGTGGATTTAATATGCGGTTGAGTCATGCTAGTTTTTTGCTGTCAAATCATTGCAATTTCAAAGGCATGACCAAGGAGTTATGCACATGGAATATCTTACTGTGAAATGAGGAACAGGACCTGTGGTAATAAAAATATTTACATCTACATATACTTTCTTAAAAAAACCAGACAAGCTTCCCCCTGCTGCAACCCCTCGCCCCCAACTACAACAGCCAGAACAATAACAGAAAAGAAGAAACAATATGGTTAAGGAAAATTTTGCACCTATTGGCTAGTCTCCTAGTGTTCTAGGGTTTTATCTTTCCTTATTAAAAAAATAAATATTTAAAGACAAATTTTATAACAAATAATGTTTGCACTGTGCTATCACCTTAGATTCTGGACTGAGGAGAACAGCATAGACTTCTGGAAAATGGTTCTTTATTCCATTTATTTTGTTTGTCAAGGAAACCCCATGGTTCTTCACAAAAATATTTAAACATCTTAGCATGTTCCCATTGAAGGAAGTGTTTTCATCTAAACACAAAATTTTAATTGCATTAATTTATGTAAATATGCATGTGATGGGTTTTCTGAAACTCTATATACCTAATGGGTATTCACAATCTCTTAGATACCTTCTCTCTCCATAGTCAGAAGCTGCATTAGCACACTACCTCCCTGAGGCAGCAGCTGGGTCCCTGTTTCCCTTTGGAAAATCACCATTTTCACCTGGACTGCATTTTTGAAAGCCCTATAAAGTGTTTCAGAAAAATCAAATGAATTAGTTTGAGCAACAGGTCTTTGCTAATGTAACTAGTTTGGCTAAAATGGAATAGGAAGTCACTGCAAGTGAAAAGTCGACAAGTTCCAGCAGAGAGGGCCCATGAGCACTAGGGCTGGTAAATCTCTCAGCCCTTGTGTTGAAGCCAGCAGAATGTGGACATAGCCTAAGTCTCTTACCAAATGCACCCAAAGGTGTCCTCCAGATAGAAATGAAATTCAAATCTGCTTAAATCACGTGGGAAAGCACATAAAGGGAGAAGTTGGTAGATATTAGCCTATTGGCTTGCTCTCTTCTGTGTTGCTGTTAGAAGTCATCTTGATATGATACAGCCCAGCATAAGCACATATGGAATGAAATGTGACGTGCAATAAACAAAGTATTTTAAATGAAACTTTTTATAGCCTTAAGAAATAGAAGAAACAGTCACACGCTGCTCATTATCTTGTAAAAGTAGACACAATGTCTTGTTTTGTAGGAAATTTCAATTCATGCCCATAAATCAAGAAACAACGTAAGCAGTTCTGATTCTAGTTTGTGGGAAAATGTTTAATTACTTATTTATTTGATTTGTTGCTCTAAAATGTATTCTTGTACAATGTATTCTTACATCTTGTGTCTGCAAAGAGTAGAGAGATGTTTCTTAAAAGCGTTTTTTAGAATGACTTGGTATTGGTCCAGTGCTCTGATGTCAGTGGAACAGAAACAGGGCTCTGTCTGGATTTATTAGAATGGGAAAGACTCTTTTTAGTTTTCTCTGTTTTATTGCATCTTTCTTGACGTTAAACTCCAGTACTCAGTACAGCCTATTCCAGATGTAATGTTTTTCTTTAAAGTACTATGCCAATTACTGACACATAATGTCATATAAATTATTGTAAACTATTAGATAAAATGCGCTAATAAAATCAGGCCTATTAAACACTGGCTCTTCAATTTGATTTCTCCTTTTAAACCGGAACATAAAAATTATAAAATGTAATATATTTATTACATATAGCATATGTTTGCATAGTAAAAAATAACAAAATATAACCTTAACTCTTCTTATTACTGATTGTCAAATAAATTTTCTGATAGAAAGACTTTTGGTAGCTTCTGTAGGCTTTATTGCAAGATTACGTGCTTTCTCTATATTACAGTTGCAAGACAAAGGACAGATGTCACAGATCTGTTCCCAAAATAACAAATTCTTCTATCCCTAAAATGTCTCATTTTTATTTGTAAGCTTTAAAACTCCAACTCCAACTTGTATGCAACATCCCTGACTTCAATGCCTCACAATATGCATTTTTTTATCTTATTCTGTTAGATAATGTTAACTTGCATTAATGTTATCCACCATCATAGTGCTCTTGGAGATTGTTTTTGCACATATTGGAGAATGTAACCTTATTTCCTGTCTTCTCTACTTAAAAGCAAAAATGTCCACATTAGTTCATTTACAAATATTTAGACTAAATGCTCAAATACAGTATGAGACTAATTATGCTTATTCACCTGCAGTAGCTATCATAAAACCTTGTGTTCAGATAAGCCTTTATATACTCATTTATTCTTCTGTTCAAGAAGAAATACTTTTATGCCTCGTAGAGAAATAAATAACTATTAAAAAATATTTTAAATCAGGTCTCTCTAAAGCAGAGATTTTTGGATTTGTAAAACCATTACTTCAAGAGTTATCAGTATAAAAAATAAGTCATATAGTTAACATCAGACAAAAGATCACATGGGATCTCAGACATTAAAGTGAGAAATGTACTTTATTCATTTAAACTAGATATAGAAAGATTTATTTACAGAAGGGTTTGGGATACTTTTTTAAATTTCTGAAATAATTTTTTTGAATGATCATGCACAAAATATGCATATACCTTTGAGTAAATAGCTGTTACAGTTTCTTTTAAGTTCTGAGCACTTCTCTAAAGCCAAGAATTAGGTCGAGGTGAATGCCAAACAATTTGAAATTTAAAAAGAAAAGAAAAAACCCATGTAGGTCATCATAACAAAAATCATCATGAAGTAAGTAATCTATTTGATAGCTTTTTGAAAATTTTGAAATCTCTTTTGAATTGTTAGTAAGCCATACAGTGCAGTTACTTCACCATGTGTGGTTATATTGGCAGATCTAATTTTGAGCAATATGTCATACTCAGGGTACTGTAACCTTCATGATTCATTCAAAGTAACAATTAAGAGTACGAATTTATAGTTTAACTGTGCTCAAAGAGTCTGATTTAGAGCTCCCTGAAGAATGTGGAAAGACTGAGTTTCTCTGCTGAATTTTTTTCATACTCTTTAGGCAGTGAATTTGAGCTCATATGATAACATTTCTACAGCTACTGGGGTAAAAGGCATTGCAGGTAAAGGGAGGACAACAAAGCCTAGTAAGAAATGTGATAACCTTTAGTTTAATCAGATTATGAATATCTGGGAGCATCTGGATGAATCACCGTTTCACAATTTCCCAAACTCTTGCACAACAATAGATAAGACATTAGCAGGTAGGAATATTTAGGAGGAAAACAATTACTCCATTCCTAGTGCACTATAAGTTTGAAAAAACTATAAATCCTATGATTTCGCAGAAAATATTTTTAAAATAAACCAAGTAAAGGAGTTTGTGGTTTAGGATGAGTAAGGAAAGAGTAAACTTATCATTTGAAAAAGACATTGGTTTATTTAATAAAATAAAAAGAAGGTTAAAAGGGACATTACTCTTCCTCATAAAATATGAACAGTTCAATAGTAAAGAGGGAAAAACAATGCTGGCACAGGAATAAATAGGAGAAAACTGACCATTAATAAATTAAAGCTGAAAGTTGGAAGTCTGTTTCTTTCTTTCCCTCTAAAAGCCTAAAGAAATGTACAAGTAAGGGTAAAAAATGTAACTGGTTTGAGGGAGAAATACTTTCATACATTTAATTTAAGTTTAAGGTTTATGTTCGTATGTTGAGGAAGATTGATTCATGATACTGAATATTGTGAAAAAAAGTAGGGAATTCAATCAGGAAAGTATATTTTGATCCCTTTTGCATTTGAAATTAAATTACTCCATACAAAAGTAATTGTTTCATGTTTAAGTGCTTCATAGACAGTACATAATTGCATTTAATTTCACACTAGATACGTTGTTTCATATGGTTAGGAAAAAAATTTATTCTAGCACAAATTTCCTCTAAAATGGTGGTAAGAACTCCACTCTACCATTTGGCTTACTGAGGCTGAGCAGTTTTAACCAGGAGAGAAGAGGGTTTGGGGCTGGGTTTTTCATTTAAGTTCTTGTTTTTGCCTGGAGCTGCATGAACATATGTGACTCATCATTTAAGGGAAAAACCAAACCAAACCAAACCAAACCAAACCAACAAACAAAAAAAAAAAAAAACCAGGAGAAATTATTTCAGCTATCACTGTGTAGTGAAATTACTATGAACCAGTACTTGCAACGGTAAACATTTGGGATTTGAAGCAACTAGAGACCCTCCACAGATTCCAATGGAAGCTTGTAGTCAGAAATATGTTAATGAGCCATGAGTGTGCTAGTAAGATGTTTTAAAAACAAGAAATTAGAATATATTTTATTTGTATCCATTCCCCCATTCTGTCTCTCATATCTAGGAGACAAGCACACGTATGTTTCCTTTCCAGCACTACAGCAAAATTTTTTTCTCTAAAATAAACCCAGGTGAGGCTGAACCTTCTTCACATGGTTTAAAGCAGAGGACTCAGTATCAGGTTTCTTTTCTTACTACTTTTCTTCATGTTTAATTAAATGCTGTGCTTCTTTTAGCTCTCTTTAAGATGGAAAAGATAAAATATTGCAGCATCTTAGTAACAAAAATCAGGAATTATACTGCCATTTCTCCCTGCCTAGACAGACTTATCTCGCAGGGACTACTCAGGGTTTTTCCAGGATAAGATGAAAAGCTCCAAGGAGTGGGGTGCAACATGTGTACACCCAGGAGCATTGTAGCAGGTCTGAATTGCTCTTTCCCCATGCTCTGTCCATATTTGAGAGTGCACAGTGCCTTCAAGCGTGTCGTTTAAGTTTGACTGCAGTATTCCTTGGAAAGAGCCACCGTTTATATTTCAGAGACTGCTGTAAGGCTCAATTAATAAACAGTCTAGGAGGTTTCTGAGTGTGTGGAAGATAACTCCTTGGCACAGCTGGTGAGTGAGCCACCTAGGGAAAGTGCCCTGCTGGACCTGGTGTTTGTGAACAAAGGAGGACTGGTGGATGATATGATGGCTAGAGACCATGGGGTCACAGCCTTCTTTCAATCACCCACCTGCCCTGGCATGGGTTTTATCCACAGGCTGGATCCTTTTCTCCAGGTGGATGTCTGCATCACCATGGTCCTTTACGGGCTGCAGGGCAACACCCTGAATGACCTTTGTCTGCACCATGGGCTGTTGGGTAATCTCAGCTCTGGTGCCTGGAGTACCTCCTCCTCCTCCACTGACCTGGGTGTTTGCAAGGCTGTTCCTCTCACATATCTCCCCCAGCCCTTCTCTGACCAGAATTACATCTGTGCAGTAACTTTTTTTTTCTTCTTCTTAAACAGGTCATCACCATTTCTAATTGGCCCAGCCTTGACCAGAGGCATATCTATCCTGGGAGCTGCCAGGGATTGGCTCTGCTGGACATGGAGGAAGCATCTAGCAGCTTCTCACAGAATCCACCCTTGTAGCCCCTCCTGCTGCCAAAGCTCAGCCATACAAACCCAACACACAACCCCCCACAGCACTACAGGCTGGTGCGGAGTGACCGGGAAGCTGCCCAGCAGAAAAGGACCTGTGTGTGCTGGTCAACAGCAGGTGAACATGAGCCAGCTGTGCCCAGGTGGCCAAGGCCAAAGACATCCTGGCCTCTGTCAGACATGGTGGAGCCAGCAGGACCAGGGCAGTGATCATCCCCCTGTAATTGGTACTGGTGAGGCTGCGCCTCAAGTCCTGTGTCCAGTTTTGGGTCCCTCACACAAGAGAGACATTGAGGTGCTGGGGCATGCTCAGAGGAGCTGGTGAAGGGTCTGGAGCACAAGTCTTGTGAGGAGTGACTGAGGGAACGGTGATTGTTTAGCCTGGAGAAAAGAAGGCTCAGGGGGGACCTTATTGCTCTGTACAGCTACCTGAAAGGAGGGTTGCAATGACGTGGGGGCCATTCCATTCTCCCAAGTAACAAGTAATAGGACAAGGGGGAATGGCCCCTGTACCAGGGGAGATTTAGATTGAATATTAGAAAAAAATTCTTCACAGAAAAGCTGCAAGCATTGGAACAGGTTGCCCAGGGAAGATGTTGAATCGCCATTGCTGCAGGTGGTGAAGATATCATGCCTGGGGACATGGTTTAGTGATGGGCTTGGCAGTGGTGAACAGTTGGACTCAATGATCTTAGAGGTTTTTTCCAGCCTAAATGGTTCTGAAAATAGATTTTCATCTATTCCCAATGTTGTATGAAAATCATTTACCCATTGGTCCTAGAGCGGCTTATTGTCTGTGTTATTCATGTCAACTAAGCATGTATTAGACCCCATGGGTTTTCATAGTTTCTATTATGTATTGCTGGTCTTAGGAAAACCAATGTAATTAAGATCTTTCACTTATATATGTGAAAAGATTAACTTGATAAAATGCTGAGTGTGAAAAAAAAATCTGAGGACGATAAAAGGAAAATGTATTCTCTTCATATGAATAGAAGGCATAGGTCATTAAAGGCACATGGGATTAACACTAAAAAACACTGAACACACTCAGGTGAAAGGATTTAATTAGGACGGACAATCAGTTCCCATGTAATTTGGATTTGTATGTCACGATTTCTCTTTATTGTTTAACATTTGAACTCAGTATGTAGGGTAATGAGAGTAATAGTTGAACTCTTTTCATTTTCTTGTTGTTTAGGGGCTTTTTGAAATTCACCACATGAATAGTTGAAAATTGGCAGTACCAGCTAGTAAAAACAGAATCCAACAGTTAGCAGAGGTGAAGGGATCTTCTACTGATTCTCCAAAGATACTGTTGTTTTTTTGAGAAAGACATGGGAAACAGTTTGGTAAAAAGAGGCAGCAAGCCTCATCCTAACTACCCAGCTTTTGCTTTGATCACCTTCTCCATAGCACTGGTGCTCCAGGATGTTTCCTTAGCTGCGACTCCTGAAAATCTTTTTGGAATATCAGGTTTACAGAATGCAATAGATTTTGTACTTCACCCTCCCTCTTCCTTCACCTTTCAAAAGTGAAAAACTTCCACTTGAGAAAACATATTCCCCTCTAGTCTTCTTTTTGGGAACTACTTAAACGAGAAATCTCAAGTAGCCAATGAAGTAACAAAAGCATTTTTGGTGTACTGGCTCTTTGAGAGGTTTATAAATCTGATCTTTTCAAAAGAAGCATTCCTTTAACAAACAGAAAAAACTTCCTTTAAAGTTCATTCTCTTAAAGAAGCTGTCACCCTCTCAAATCTAGTTAAAACATTTTCCAAAACTGTTTAATAACAAACATTGCTTTTTTCTTAAGCATCAAAAGTATGCACTGCTAGCATATTCTCTGAAGCCAATAAATACCAGCTGATCAGCCTTGAATCCTTTTAGGAAGTTTAAAACAGCTGTGCTGCAAAATGAAGTGAGAAAAGCAGCAGGAACAGGCTTTGGCAAGCCTGGATTTGTTCATAATGCAACAAAGGTTCTAAATTATTTCAGTGCTGGTAACCTGCAAGCTGTAACTCCATCTATTCACTTCTGTGAGTGAATAGCACGCAAGAATGACCCAGCAGACAAATTAATTCAGCTGCAATTGGGACACACACACAAAAAAAGTTATGCCTTTATAAAATTTGTTTGTAAAATAAGTGTTCAAATATCTTGCAGACTTAAAATATGTCAAATTAAGTCCTCCTGAACCATTTGCAGAGTCAGAAAACTGGAAGGAAATTAACCCCTGACAGATGAATTGTGCTTATTTAATTAGCCTAATATGAGAGAGAAAAGCTACTAAAGGTACTCAACAGCATTGTACAACAAGAAGCATTTAGTCCTAAGTACTGGGTTTTTTAACCAACTCTGGTAATGGAGTGTCTTGTTTCAATAAATAAGTTGCAACTCAGTGTGCCATTAGGTTTGTCAATACCAAGATAGGCAGCCAATCTTTCTTCAGTGCACTCATTCCATTGCTAGGCATGTTCAGTAGACAGCCTTACTTAATGGTTTATTTCTTTTCGTGGTGGCAATTGATAATTGTTTCTTTTTGAACAACCGCTTACAGATTCAGTAAAATGTTGGGCTGTTGACTTGAATATTAGCTGTGGCTTTGGCACCTTCTTTTTCCCTGGATTTATTTTGGTCAGCATCCGTGGACAGCCTTATTCATGGAGATAATAGCTTTTGCTTTGTTAAAGCTCAGTTTCAGATTCAACTTCTGCAATAGCTCTTTGAGAGAAAAAGAGAACATAACCTTATTTGGTGCTAAGAGGAATAAAAGCCTACTAGATTCTTACAATTGTGGAAAGAATTCCACCAGTGTTTGTTGTGATTCTAGCTCCTTTCTTTGATCATATTGAGTAAAATTCAAGAGTCATTTCTCACACAGATAGTTTTCATAAGAAATTTAGTTCCGAGCATTGGCCAAAATGTCAAATCACCAAATTCAGGGGTATTAATATTCTGTGTTAACTAACTGATTTTTCTGACAGGTGATTTTCTAAATGCAGATCACACAGTCTTTCCACCAAAGAAAATTATAATTAACCTATTCACAATTTTGTGCCAATCTGAAAGGGGTTCATCAACTCAAAATGCCAGTAACACCTCATTGTTTTTTTCAAGAAAGCAGTCACTGAAAAATGCTATTGAACAGCACTTAACACAATCATATACACTCTGTCCGGTTTCTCCAGGTCATGTACTGCGCTATCATCCCAGTGAAAATGTACCCTTCTGTTTAGGCTGTTTGCATATGAAAGAATTTTGACTTTTGGTTTTGAATCACTCTTTTTGTTAATGTTCCAAAGTATCAAGTGAAATGATGCCATGTGTATATTATCATTCAAGAAACTCTGGACAGACATTCAAGGAAATGTTTCTTGGCACTTTTCGATCTCCTCCCCAAAATATTCCTGCTCCTATCGAGGGTCCTGGTGAAATGTCCTTAGAAAATAATGGGATCCGGGACAATACCTCAACCTTTGACAAGAACTATCCAGTAAAAACATCATTCTAAGATTCAAGAAACTTGTCTTCTCAAACTTAAACTCCATCCTTTTCTGTTCACACTTACTTTTGTGAGCTACTTTAGGCAGAATGAGATTTCTGGAGACCAGAAGTTCCTAAATGTTGCTGCCTTGTGCTCCTTCACACACACACCCTGTAAGAATTAAAGATCAGGGCCTGGTTTCTCATGGTCCAGTTCAGTAAGGCACATTAGGAGATCAGAAGTCACTGGGACTCAGAGGAGGCAGGGCTGAGCATGTGAAGGTAGAAGGAGTGATCCCAGAGTTGCAACAGAGAGAAAAATATTCGCCAGACAACACCAAAGTTAGGAGCAGAGAAAACTTTTGTTTATTGGGTGCCTTTTAAGAACTCAGTGCTTCAGGACTTGATCACAACAGCGTATCTGAGTAGTGCAGTTTCCTCACACCCAGGGTACTCCTTTTTTGCTCCACAGCTGGAGTCATCTAGTTATAACTTTGAGCTTTTTCTCTGACCCAGACACCTCTTTCCACTTGAAATCCTTAATTACACACCCACAATCACTGCAGCAACACTTCTTCACTCATCTATTCTACAGGGGGGACGACTTCCCCACACACATCCCCCTATGTAAGAGTGGCTACCCTTGCAGGTTTAGTTTCTTGACTAACAAGAGAATTAGAAAAAAAATCCTATAAGGAATAAGAAACTGGCCTTAAGACAATTACCTGCTTCTGTTTGAAATAAAAAAGAATTGAATAAAACTCCTAGCTGCTCAAAGATGATATGGCCTGACAAAATTTCTACTTAATCAACTACATATGCACCTCATTTTTATTCTTAACAAGGCAAACAGTATATAAGATATATATTAATCTGTTTGAGTTTAAATAAAAAATTAGTCAGCACCTACTGACACTCAGCTGGAAGAAACACCTCTTGAAAAGGCAATACCTTGGCATGCACAGGATTCAGAAGTTGACACTGCATTTTGAGTGCACAGCCCAAGGAACACAGACAGTGAGCTACAAACAAAATTACTTGTAGCCAGCAGATCCAGATTATACTAAATTCCTCACCTCCGATCTAAGAAACACACTGTGGTGGATAGATGCAGAGATAGGAATTTGCTAATATGCATCATTAGCATTTCCAGACTGGTGCCTGTTGCCTGGGAGATGCTCTCACCTTTTCTTGAGATTGTGCAGAGATTTTGTCAGCTGTAAAAGACTGTAGCACTGATCTTTGTTGCAAAAAACTTCAGGAAGTAGTTGGAGGTCAGAAAGAGTTCAGGTCATTGAGTTCTTAAATCAGTTTCAGTGATAGTAGGAACGGAGAGTAACAGAAATATGCAAGGAGATTACGAAAAAAATCTCCAAGGTGAAAACACGTGAGATACATCTCCGGTTAGAACAGTAATGTCATCGCCAACTTTAGCCCAGTGAAAATGAAAGTTATTAAGGTTCAGAGTTTTCTGATTTTTTTTTTTTTAAAGTTCAATTTGTGTAAAATTAATCATTTCCAATGGATCAATCTGCCAGGACAACTTGATGATTTCTGAAGGACCCATCACATTTCTTTGGATTCTGCCTTTGCAAATCACTAGCAGAGTAGCTAATGTAGATGACAACAGCCTGGCCTACAATAGGCCTTCGCAGAAAATAATCAGGGAAATACTTGCTCAATTAGCTATATTTCTGCCTCTTAAGGACTTCTTTTCAATGAGAAAGTTTCCTAATGTGACATATTTAAACTGTAAACAATTCAGAAGATGTCTTTCTCTCTGCCAGATTGGGGTTTTTCAGCAAAATTCCCAGAAATCAGTCTTCAATTGCTGTCAATCAACTATTCTGGAAAAAAACCCCAAGATTTTTAATCATTCCATACTATCATGTTGAAAAGAAGTCCAAGCTTATGGTCTTAATAACTCTAAGTGATAGATAGTTTATCAGTAACACACCTAGGAAATTGTGGCATCAAGTGTAAAATTCAATAATATTTTGCAGCATTTTAAGTTGCATCATATCTTACCTTAGTTATATATATTTGGATTGTCTTTTTCTCTCTCTTTCATTTTAATTTGTTCTTCCAGCAAATTCAATATATTCATATCATTTATGATGGATGATTAGTAGTGGAAAAAAGTTAACAATTAGTAAACTTGCATCTATATATTGCCTGTATTGTATACAAGACAAGGTTGGTACTGGGGGACTTAGCATTGAAAAAAGGAGAATGTACTCTATGATTTCCCTCTCCTCCCAACACGGCTCTCCTCTAAGTAGCCAAGAAACATTTACACTGGGATGTTTGGTAGAAAATATGAGTGATATCTTGTTTGGATCCTTTCATGCACCCTCACAACATCGCTGGGTTAGACCTTGGAGTTACCGAAACAGGCACCTTCAGAGGAGGTGTCCCTGTTTTCCTGTGAATGTCAAATTAGTTATCTAAGAACCAGGTGTGTTCCAAGACAGCTGTCAGTGTAAGGGTGTGCAGAATGGACCTAAAATGCATGCAGTGAGTCATGCTCTGAAGATGCTGGCTTTTCTCTTTGCCTCTCCTTGGACTACAGAATGTGCTCAGCCAAGAGTAAGCACCTAACACACAAAGAACGTCATATCTATGTGCATTATAAACCATGCTAACTCTATCCTTGCCTTCACCAGGGTGACTGATGGAAATAGGGCTCATTCATTAACCAAAGCTACTGCTGAGCAGGCAGAGTTTTCCACTGACCTGCCTCTTTTGTGCTCCATTTTATTTTGTAGAAAGCAGCAGTCCAAGGAAATACTTTGCTGTACTATTTCTGTGCTCATTCCCTAAAGCAAAGACAAGTCTATATTGTAAAGAATTGCATATGCAATTAACTTATTCTAATTTCCCTGAGAACAAGAAATAAATTACTTTAATAAATATTAATTGTTATTTTCATCAGGCTTACATATTTTGGTCATTCATTGTGTGTGTATGTTGTTTTTTGCTGCTTCATGACCGTTGTGACATCAAAAGACACTCTTTTGTCTTTTGTCTGCATTAGAAATCCTGAAACATATGTCTTGATCACAGGTTCCTATTGTTCATCAGGACTCTGTGTTATACATTCCTCAGTAGAAAAAATCCCACAGTCAAATCCCTTGTGGGAACAAAATGCTTGTCTTAATTTTTACTGATACAATGCATAGGCAACTGCTCTTTAAACTGTAATTGTTAGGCCTGAACAAGCATCCATTGAAGACATCGACATTGTTGGTACCCTGGTGAGATCACTTGGAAAGCCAGTGGTTAGTGGTGTACAACAATATGCTAAAATGCCCAGAGGAATTAGGACGCTTTCCTAGCGTTGCCTGCAAACTTTTCTTATTGGCTTGCCTTTTCTGGTATATGCCACTCATAATTAACTACAGCAAAAGAGGGCCCAGCAAGGAAAAGCAATTTATCTGAAAGCCCCTATTCTTTTCTCAGAATGTATGAAGGCTTATTTTGTACTTCCAGCTGGCCAGCATTTCCTTTTTGTTCGCTGAATAACGATCTGATTGTCTCAAATAATGGAAGAGCTTCTAGGGAAGCTCAAAGATGGTATAAATTTGCACTCATCTTTGCTGTAGTAGCTTCTATACTGGTAAGGAGTCACTGCCCTTCCTGCCTAAAAGTGAGGAGCATGTGTGATCACAGCATGAATAAGTGGATATTTCAGCAGCTATCTCACATGGTGAAAAAAATTAATTGAGAATTTCGGATCTTTGGACAACAAAATAGCCAGTAAGTGTTATTATCCATACAACGCCATTTATGCCAGCATTCCTTTGTCTGTAGGAATGTAATTTCTTTTTTCGTCTGTTAGAGACAACTTGTTGCTTCCAGTTTCTTGAGAACAGTTCTTATGTTGTGGAAGATTCTGTATTTGTCTGGCTTCTGCACCAGGCAGAGTGTTTAACGTGGTAATATTGTCTAAACGCATTAAGTATGCAACAAGTAAAATACATTAAAAGATTCAAAAGACTGTGTAAGAGACAAGTATGCAGATCAAAAGCTCTTCCACAGAAATTATGATCCTTCAGAGCAAGTTTGAAAGGCCTGTGCATGGCTGAATTTCCACATGAACCTTTAGAAACTGGTCAAACAGATGTTTTGCACTGGCCTGAGGAGGAATTCAACCTCTTTAAACAAATTACAGTTACACATATGGCTGAGACTCAGGCTTGCAGGAATTTGTATTTCCCCAGTTACATTTTGCTTTTTAAATGTTAGTAACAAGTTGCTTTTAAGAAAAGGACAAACACTCCCATAGACAAACATAGAAAGACTACATTGCTCTCTTCTAAACCACACCTTCACTGGAGCGTCTAAATGTTTGGTCTGGACAGTTTCATCAGTGCCTTCTCCTCTATGCCAAATGTCAAAGACACGTCAAGGCTGAAAAATTGTCCACTGAAATCGGTAGAAATCCCTTCAGTATCTTTAGTGAGCACTGGATGCAGTTGTATACTTACGGGTTGCTGCCAAGAAGAGGAGCCTGCTGCCACCAGTAATATACTGACCTCCTAAAGGCTTGCAGGTTTATTAAAAAGACAATTTGAAAAATCGTTGTGTTTCCCAAGCTGCACACAGAAAAATGAAGAGAAATTTTCGGATGGAAAGGAAAAACCCTGGAAAATAATAATTATTGCAAATGGGAAGTATTGTTTGAAATATAGCATTTCTGTGATTGCACTGATGCCTTGCCTTCCCAGTTTGGGCTTGCCAAATGTGCAAAATGCATACTCAAAGCTATTTTGAAATTAAACAAACCAAAGGTGTTTGTAACTTGGCAAGCAGTTTCACCTCCTGTGCCCTAAAGTCAGCCTAAGCAAGGTTATTTAAACTGAATTTCGAGTGACTGTTTCTGGCTTAATACCTCCTTCTGCTAATTTTCAGCACTTCAGAGTAATTTTTTTGGCAGAAATTATAAAACAATGGAAACAGACTTTTCATAGGAGAAAATGGCAAACCCTTCTGAACTCTCATATGACTGACAGTGAGCACTGCTTAAATGTTGTCTGTTATGGAGGTTAAAAAGCTTCTCCTTATCTTTGGGTTTACAAAATTATCTGCATTATCTTGGTTTTCTCCTCAGTGAATCAGTCAAGTATTTTACATGTCATTAAAGGTAAGGGGAAATGTTTTAGTGAACTGTTAGCAGGTACAAAATGTTTGTTTTTCTTAAATAACATTCCCACATGAAGGATGTTTGGAGTGACTATTTAAGAAAAGGGAAAAAACTTTTGACTTTAAAAAAGCCAAGACCCACAGCAAAGATTAACAAAAACATCAGTGATTAGCTGCATGTTGAATGCAGTATCTGTAGCTGGCAAAGACAGAGCCCCCAACATCTAAGTGATGAAAGAAGATTTTTTTCCCAAGTCAAAGATTTAAGAGATTTTTCCCTGCATGTCTTAAACAGCGTTTGTCATCTATTTCTCATGGGCTACTAACCAGGTATCATATCATATATTGTAATAATTCTTTTCAATTAAACTTCTTGGAGAAATCAATAGAATGGGTGAATTATTTTAAACAAAATCCCAAATTTGCTCATATCCTTACTCCACATGGGCCAAAGGTGTTGTCTTCGTCGTCCTCTCAAATAAGCCATGCAAGGGATGGTTATAAATCCCAATGTTAACTCTAAGGATGCAGTGTTATGGACACCTATCTTTCACGCCTTTCCTCTTATGCTGGTGATACTGTAGGAGAAAAGACACTAACGGAAGCGAGTTTCCCTCCTATCCATCACTGCAGGTTAATCTCATGTCTGCACATGCTGCCTTTGCTGTCTGTTAGACTCTGTTATTGCTCTGAATTACATTCAGTTCTTGAAGTGACAAACTTTCCTGTCTGCTTTACTTGCACATTTCCCCTCAAAGCATTTTGTTAGACTTGTTCTCTGCTGCTTGAGATGTCAAGGCTTTATTGACTAGCAGTTATTCAGCATTTGCCAGCCTTTCTCACCTTTCCAGATCCATGTTGGGGTCAGCACACTCCTTAGATGTAATGCTTTGGCACTGGAATTACATTTTCATCACTCAGGGAAACACTACAAAGCAGTATATCAGAAGTCACTCCGAAGTGAGTAGAGCAACTCAAAAGTTGTCTTGATTGCGTGTGAGAATAAGATAACACAGTCACACAGATCAGGTGAGAGACTGTAAGTGCTTGTATTTGACAGGATTCCAAGCGGAATACAAATGTTGGACGCAACACAATTGGAGAGAAGATCATCAGAGGAATCAGCGTACCAGCCTCTATGAAATTATGGACATGGGTAGGTGGATAATGAGCTTCAGTTTCCCTCAGCCTTGCACTAACATTTAGTGGTGAAACATCATGGTAAAAGCAGCTGATTGTTGATGCATGTGCTTCTGTACTTCTGTGAGCTTCATATTTCTTTCCACCTTACCTTCCATATCTCAGCTTAAAAACAGAATAATACCCTCTTATGAAAGCCTTCAGTGTCTACCTCTGAATCTGAGATCATACAAACAGTCCATAATTGTGTGCATAGTTGAATTGCAGCCATTTTTGCAAAATTCATCATGTCTGGGCAAAGTTTTTCATAATTTCTCCTTGACGGTATGGGAAACCACCTCCTGTCTTGTGTTAATAACATTTGTGCCTATGGCAGTCCTTGCAAGACAGATGAGATCTTCAGTCAGAGTGTACAGGGAACTCTTAACACGCTGTAGTTTCATTCTTCATTGCTCATTTATCACTTTTTATCAGTCTAACACTATAACCCAGATTGTGTTGGTTTGAAGTCAGGGTTAGCTTGAATAATGAAAATTAAAGAAAATGATTTCATGGCTGTGCACTTTGGAAAAGGTATGAAAAGAGAGATTAGATATAGCAAATTTTTTGGCATTGTTACTAAACTTACCATAATATGTTAGTTGGCTCTTGAATGCACTTAAGTGCATCATGAAGAAATAAATAGGGATCTGCTCACCAGTGAGGCCGCTGTCACTGCTCATTTATTTCCACTGCTTCACTGTCCAAGAGGTGTGATTGATCTGCACTCACTTGAGGCTTCTGGTTTGTGTTCGTCAGTACGAACAAAAGTCACAAAGCACCATGAGCACATCCTTCTGGTTGCAACACCAGAGGGACATTTTTTAAAATATTAGTAGCCAATTAAGTTAGAGCAAGAGGAAACACACAAATACTAAAAACCCACATCCCAATCAAAACAGTGAGTCGCTCAAAGCCGATATATCATAGGTATTTCTACATTCAGTCAAACCTGTGATCAGCTGTTGGTACCTTCAATTGTCCTCTATTTCTCTGATCAGGACTATGGTGAACATAAAATGAAGGATCACCACATGAATCCTTTTTCTTTGCCTTTGAATATGACATCAGTGTTCAGAAGTTGAACTGCATTTTCATCCACTGTCTCGCAGAGTCATGCCACCTCCCTTAGGCTTTCCGGGAAGATGACAGTGTTCGCAAATGCTTTTGCACACTCATACTTCTAAAAAGCCAGGGGGACCATATGGGTGGTCTTGCCTGACCTCTCACATAATACAGGTCATAGCATAATTTACCTTGGTACTTTACATCAAATCCAGTAAGCTGTGGCAGAACTACAGCATATATTTTTGACACCTATCTCAATTTAAAGTTGTCAAGGGGCTACATGATTCACTCTAAGTAACTAGTTCAAAAAGTTAAATTTATTCACTTTTCAAAAACTGTTCTTTATTTCTAGTTTAAATTGCTTTCTCAACCCCTAGCCACAGACTTTCCTACGCTTTTATCAATAAGGAGTCCTTTAATATCACAGACGTGTTTCCCAGGCAATCATTTTTGGATCATGCTCAGGTGAAGTCTCACTTTTCTATACTCAAGTCTTCAACCACCAGTTGCCATTATTCAAAAATAAACTGATTAAGTTATTTAGCAGGATATTAACACTTCCAAGTGACTAAGACACAAACAGCTAATAAACATTTGTGAGGTAGCAGCATGCCAAGTATGCAGAGGAGATTGAAAGCTCTCCAGAGCTAATTTATAAATGTCTCTTCTTGATGTCTACATCCTGATCCTGAAATAGCACTGGAGTTGTTCTGTTAACAGCTACTCCTAAAGATTTCTGGTTATGTCCTATTCCAGATCACAGCCAAGCTTGGCTTGTCTTTATTTACATTTTTTGTCTTCTTTAAGATAACCCATTTTTATCCATTGTGTTTGCATTGCTAGAATAGTTAATAGACCTTTGATAAAACTGAGAGGGTCAGAAGATGAGCCTGGATAAGAGAGTACAGACAGCTCCACTTATACCAACTTGATTGAGCCAACCATAAATCTCAGCTTGACAACTCTTTAATACAGTTGATTCATGAAAGCACACTTCCTGATTTTCATATATTTGTCTTTGACAGGAAGAAGACAACTGCCAAGCTGAGCACCAGGGTGTTAGATGCAGGATAAACAAATTATATCTCTCTCTGAAGCTGTAGATCTGAAGATTTCTTGACAAATTCTATCACGAATAAGCACCAGTTTTTGGCCAAAACTCACAGCTACCTTAGTATACCTCATCACTTATCTGTGATAGACCACACAATGCAGATCAAATGTAACCACACAGGAATATGTTATTCCAACCCTGCCCTATTAAATGGATTTTCTTTTCTAACTATCTATGGCCTTAGACAGAAATGTGAATTTCGTAACTAAAGGTACACTTCCTGCACAGGAAGACAGAATTTTTGTGTATATTTTTGTGTGTCTGAATCACTTCTTCCTGTGACCAGGCGCATCTTCATGATTTAAAAAAAAAAAAAAAAGTTCTCTTTATATTAGCTGTAGATAATGTTGTACTGTTATGGAAAGGATAATAAGTCATAAAACCTTCACTTCTGGAAAATACTGCACATTTTGAACATGGTTAGTCATGAACCAGAACAAAGCAGTAATGTGTGTTTCCTTTCCCTGCCTGCTTTGAGGCAGTGCTTGGAAAAAATGATGATAGACCAGATTAGAACTGTGAAATCACTTTGCCACTTTTATGTGCTCTCACTGCTTTGGTGGATGAATAGCTATGAAGATAAGTGCAGCTATGACACGTAGCTCCATTCCCTCCTCCACCCTGCCACCCACACACAAGTTCTGATTCAAGAGCAGCCCAGCTCCTTCAGGGCTGTCCAGGAAATTGCCACCCAGAGATTTCCATAGTAGTGTTTGCAGTCAGCACCACCAAAGGAGGAGATAAAGTTTTGGTTGGAGGGAATGCCTTGAACTGCTCTTTCCACAGTCAGTAATGGATGCCTTAAGCCAGCTTGTGATCTGCCATCTCATCTTTGTCAAAGGTTTCTGGCATTATACACAATCTTTCTTTGCTCACGTACAGTCAATGTATGTGTGGAAATGCACTTCCCAGAGTGAAAAAAAGACCTGCAGAAGTGAAAATTCATTTTAAGATAAAGTAGCAGAAGTAACACCATGTAACAGCTTGACTAGGATTTCTGCAGCTGTCTCATGAAATCTGCCTGACATTACAGGAATTGCTCTGCAATGAGTTTTACTATGTGAGACACTAAGGCCCTTCCTTGTAATTCACTTCTCAATATATATATCTATAAAACTTCTTTGGAAGAGGCTGTTTGAAAAGCAAGTGGATGAGAAGTGACCCTAGAATTTAGCTCAGTAATTAGTTGTTATTCTTTCGATGATTACTGGAAGAAAATTTTAATTTTCCAGAGAATATACCATGATGTGTCCAAACATCATAAACACAATACAGTCTAGAAAATCTTCCTTTAGCAAGAGATAGTTATCCGACCACTCAGTCGTTGGCTGCACTCTACACACAGCTAGAAATCTTGGTTAGGGACAGAAGTGATTGCTTTCAAATGAAAAAAAAAAAAGGAAGAAAACAGAAGAACAAACCTTCAAACACAGAATTGCCAGCTGGAGGAGAAAGGGGGGAATCAAGGGGGTTAAAATGAGGAGTCCATGCAGGAGCCAAGGTGAACCACACATGCTTTTGGAGCTGAACTTAAGTAACTGTATTCCTTAGGCTGACTCAGAGGTGAAGTTTTAGGTCGAAGAGTTAGGAAAGTTGTCATGAAGCACACCAGCTCCGTGCACCAGCTGTGGAGATGATGTTACTGATAAGGGTGGAAGATGCCTCCGGGAGCTATAGCAATACCATAGCTATGACTTCTATGCTGAGCAGCTTCTGAGCAGTCAGATATGTTCCTGCTTCCACTGTTAAATGAGAAACTTGGTCTTCTTAGGCTCCTCAGACAACCAGTGACACGCTCACTTAGATTTTTTGCACCTTTTCATTCTAAAGAAAGACTGGTGCCTCAGTGCTTCCAGGGGAGTGGTAAGGGTAGGGAACAAGCATCACTTTCTGCTTTCCCTGCCTATGAAGGGCAGAGATGGACACAATAAGGATGCAAACTGGAAAAGTTAGCTAGTATTTTATTGCTCAGATGAGAATTTCATAGTTTGGACAAAGCAAAGTGAGATTTCCCTCATTTCGCTCAGATTTGTTGGAGAACACTCTTTGATGGCAGCTAGCACAGGTTCTTCTCTCAGAAGACACAAACATGAGAACAAAAGCTGTTCAAGACCCTGATATTACTGAGAACTTATGTGCTCCTTACAAAGGACTGCAAGGAAGCCAGGACAGGCTGTAGCAGAGGAATGAGCAGGAGCAAGAGCAGATGTTGGCTCGTCCAAGAACATACATCCTTGCCAGGAGGCTTTTCCAGGTTTCAGACACAGAATGCTCTGTGCTTGCACAAGAGTCAATGTTTTTCTGTCCTACACATGGCAGCACTGAGGTAATAACCTGTCAAGCACTTGCTACTGGATTTGTGCCCTTAAGTGAAGAGGCATGACTCGGTACAGATGCAATGGTGGTGCTTGAGGAGTACCGAGAAAGCCAATGGTTTTTAAATTCCATCCGTAGCATTAACCAAAAACCAGACTGTGGGGCCTCTGGTTTTCCGAAGAGCCCCCTAGCTTCAGTGCCAGAAGCAGGGAGGCAGGCAGTGTCCGATAGCTCTTCCCTGAGGAACCTATAGGGTGACCCCAATGAGTCATCACCCTGATCCAGAGTATGGCAGCAGTATCCATAAATTTAATCCCCTGTTCTTCTAATATTAGCATATATTCATAGAGAATATATGCTACATATATAACTCGTTGCATTATTAATTATTTCAGAATCCTTGTCATACGTTGTTTCTTTCGCAATATGGTGGGGAGTTGGGTTAGAGGGCTTGTGGCAGCAAATATTTCTGGTGTTTATTTTCTATTCTGAGTTCAGTTAGACTTTCATTTCTGTCATATTTCAATTAAAAAAAAAAAAAACAAAAAAAAAGAAACCCAAACAAACAAATATCTGGCTTCTGCTACTACTGAAGAAAGGGAGGTCACACACTTCTTGTCTCCAGCCTTGGAAAAGCCCAGGAAGAAGGTTGCCCTGGATTTCAATCACAAAAATACTTTAAGTAAGCCTTTTGGCTCGAGTCACAGTCAGAAGGAAAAAGGAAGGAAAAGCATTTGCAATTGCAAAAGCATTTCAAAGTAAATTATTTGACAAATCTTGAGTATAAATAATTAAACCTCTCATGACTGTGAAATTACATAGTATAAGATAGGCCTTTCTTACTAATCCAGTACTCTTTAATGCATTCATTTTTATGTCTTTCTTGCCTAAAATTATCTATAAAACTCCATCACTCTCCATTCTTTGTGGTGTTCACATCATATATAAACTGTTCCAACTGTTCATGGTTTATAGTTTTGTTAAAAACCTTTAACAGAAGTTACACGGAGATCTAATACACCAGCAAATGTACTCTGTTCTACATGCTTAAATATATAAAAACCACAATTATGCTTCCTAAGTGCCTAAACTTTTTCATCCAGAATAGCTGTTTTTCTATGTCACTTCATACCATTCTTGAGTGGCAGGAAAATGAAAAAATATATGAGTTGATCTGCCTGAAATAACCAAGAGATGGCAGCACTCCATTCAACCCAAACTTGACTTGTCATATAATCCATATGGCTGCTGTACAGCAGTCGGTGCAAGTGGGAAATGCAAGGGAAACGGAGCAGTCAGACATGGAGTAAGCTAGGACACGCATCGTTACATCAGTCACTCTCCCTGTTTGTCGTGGTGGGGCTGGCAATCACAGCAGTCATGGAAAGTTCTTGACTAAACGGGGAGAAGAGGGAAGTTCGCGACAATTGCTTTTCTTCCTGGTCCCCTGTCTCTTGATGGCAGCAACATTCTCTGAGCTCCTGAAGCTGTCCCTTGCATTTGAAAGTGTTAGGAAAAATATTGTTATCATGAGGAAATGTATTAAGATAAGGCACATGGTGAACACATTCCAAGTTGTATTAATCTTTTTTTTTTTTTTTTAAAAAAGACCACTGAAATTTTTGCACCTAATAGTGGATCAGATTTCTTGCAGCATTCTTTCCCTCCTTCTCTTCAATGCTGGAGTAAACTCCCCCTAATTCTCCTCAGTCTTCATACACTACTCTCTGACAGTGTATGACAGTATCGGACAGCGAGCTACAAATCATGAGGTACTTTGTCTCGGTTTGCCAAGGTGCAAATGGCCATATGGTGAGATCTTATTGGATGTCAAGTGCTCTGGGTTCTTTGGGAAGAGAGTTACTGTTTGGAGAACTGAGTGCTAAGGATTTTGAAATTAACCTTGAAGCAGCTGTGAATGATATAGTGGCACATTTTACATATTTTGGTCTCCAGAAATCTTTGGATATTTTTTTAAGCTTCCGTACAAAAGGCCAGGCATTCTCTGATACTGATGATGACTGCTGGAGCTAGACTCAAATATTTTTCCCTGCATGACAAACACAAATGCATTCACAAAAGGTAAACTTTCTCTGCACTTAAATGGTTGTGTTTATCTTGCATGCTCAGTAGTTTGATTCCACTCTGGGTTTTGCAGTACATGTTAGGGCAATCACTCTATTTGGTTTTATACTTTTTCCCATACATTCTTTCACTGCCAAAAGGTGGGAGGTTGTAAATTAGCATGCAATAATTATTATATTGCAAAATCCTAGCAGAGATAAAGCACCTGACATTTACACCAAGTCAGCTCTGTAAAATCACAGCTTATGTTTGAGTCAGGTTCCATGGCAACAAAATTACAAAGGTGTACAACCACTAGGGTGTTAGAGCAGGAGCCTACACTCATAAACAAAAACCGTGGTGTGGTGATTAAATCTCAGCCTTTGAACGCATGAAGAATTCTGTGGAAGAAGGTCCTCACCTTTCCCATCTTTCCTAGTTGCCCTGTCAGAAGGACATTTTGTAGCTTTCTCTCTCCCATCCCACTCTTCCAACACAGGGGGACTTTCTGTCATACTTAAGCACAATCATTAGTAGCTTTAGTTAACATAGGGAACGCTAAAGGAGACAGATGGCTGTTTCGGATAAGGCTAAATTAAATATTTAGGTTTGCCCACATTGAAATAGATGCAATTTCTGGGATATTGCAAATGAAATCCCTAATTTATGTATATTTAACATGGATGGAGTAGCTGATGGTCCTTTCCCATTAGGTAGGTTCTACCTTTTATAATCCATTAATTTTACCAAGGGAATGTTCTTTTCATCCTGCTTTAAAGCAAAGGTTTCATATCAGAGACCCCTCTCAAGAGATCCTCTTTCCACTTAAAAGTGACTTTAAATAAAGCAGAATGCAGTTGCCAGCACTCTGTGAAGAAGTACTCTGTCACACTCTGTGTGACACCATCAGGATCTTTGATTGACACAGGCTGCGGGGGCTCCGCTGCGAGGTGTCTCCTGCAAGGCAGCCTCCAAGCAGCCCCCAGAAGCACTGCATCCTTAATGCCACGTCAGATAAGTGCCTGCTGGACCTGCCTCAGGCTTCGCACATACATAGGCTCAGGGAAGTCCAGGAATGCTTTACGGCTTTACCACTCAGGATATAAGCCAAGGACAAGCAGAGTTTCTGTAAGAGGAAAATGTAGCCCCTCACATGCTGAGGAAGGGAGAACAAAAAGGGAAAAAGAGACATTTTTGACAGGATGGAGGAGAAGATGCCTTCTGAGGAAAGAAGTTAAGCTTCAGAGTGTAGCTGCCCAGAGAGCACAAGTGGAGCCATGCCTCGGCAGGCTGCAGCACACAATCTCCCAGGGCAGCAGCATATGCCATTAAGAGCTGGGCTTTCCCATACACAGTCTCTCCTGATGTTACTTCTGGATCTTTTATGGACTTCTCTGGAGCGATTGCTACCCCCACACACTCCTCCTCCACCACATTCTCTGTAGTCTCCACCTTCAGCCTCTATCTCTTATAAGCTTAACCTGCACACGATACTGTGGCCTGAGGTGAAATGATATATGTGTTGTTCACATATAAAGTCCTGATTTATTTACTTTTGAGTACGTGGGGGAAACAGAGGTATTTGAGGGAACCTGAAAAGTTCAAGAAAGCACTTGATTAATATGCTGCTGGACAGGATAAAATTAATATTGCCAATGAAAACGCAATCAGGCCAAGTGCAAATGAATGCTTAGATTGGGCTGGGAGGGACCGTATGCTTAGATTGGGCTGGGAGGGCAAAGAAAGGCTTTTGAATTAACTCAGAGGATCAGGAAAAAATATAGGAATGACTGGAAGAAGAGCGACGGGAAGAAGGAGTGTGTTGGCCTGCATGTCAATGAATTGGCTGTTGACAGCACATAAATGTTAAGGAGCAGCTTTCAGTCTCTGACTATTTGTAGCCTGATTCCTACACCAAAGAAGAAATCCAGAGCAGTACTGGATACCAGACTACACCTCTGAGCCATCAGAGCCTTTCACTTGCACTAAGGAAAATAGATTATTGATGCTGGCAGGAACATGTGCTCTAAAAACAGACAAGGAGATTGCAGCCTAATCCAAATCCAAACAGAAGCAAGTTGTCTAAAGCCAAATTCCTTTTACAGTCCTTTAATTTCACTACAAAATTGCTTTCCTTTAAGTTTTAAGTTGTGTAGTATCCAAGCCAATCCAGCTAACCCTAGCTTACAAGAGCAGTCTGTCTGTGCAGGAGTGGACCCATTAAAAACTCAAAAGCCTAATGGCTTACAGGACTCGGTAAAATCTTGGCCCCACTGAAGGCAGTAGGAGGCTTGCCAAGGACTTCAGTGGGGCCAGTATTTTACCTCAGTTCTTTACAAGCAGCAGTGTTGCTCATTTAGAAGCACAAAAACACCACTCTGAATTTCCTGAGGTCCAATCACCAGCTTTTGCTGGTGCTTCCATCGTCATCACATGCCTTCAGTTTCAAACCCAAAGGGAAGAGGCTGAGAAGTGCAGTCATATTCTCCCACTAACAGCCAGCTCTTTTTATGTGATCTATGTGTGATGTTTAATTCCAGGGAAAACAGGAAGAAACCCAAAACTTGTGTGTTTTTCTTTTCCTCCTTTCCTCTCATTCTCCTGAAAAAAATCTCCTTCCCCTGGAGGGTGGTATAAGGAGACTTTGCTAGAAATGACGGGGCTCAGGGCTGCTGGCCCAGCCGGGGATACATGTGACATTACGTGCCCGGAGAGCCGGGTGGGAAGCACACCGACCTTGGCCTGCTCGTGGGGCCCCCACCCAGCAGATGACCAGGCGCTGACACGGCCCCATCGGCCGGACATGCCGCCAGGACGGGACAGTAATTGAAAACAGGGGGACTTCTGCCTGCAGTCTCCAGTGTGAGTGCTCAGGAGTGTGTGATCATGATCAATAATGCTCCAAGGGAATCTTTTAAATTCCTCCCAGCCACATCACTCCAGTAAAGGATTTGTCAGCTTTTCCATAAACCCCAGTTTTGAAAAGTTTATAGCGCAGCTTGTTTTCATTACCTTGAGGTGAAAGTTGCCGTATAAAATTTCAGACCAGAAACACTTTTTTTCCCTTGCTAATACAAAATACTATTTGAAACAAATTTTTGTCTCCAGATTTAGAGTCCTGGTAAGAACTATGTTATTCCCTGAGTGCTTTGAGTGTGCTGCTCAGAACTTCTGTGTGAAAATCTATTGAATTCAAGAATTAACAAACAAATGGCGAGCTTTTCTGCTGGGTTTTTGAACCACTGACTAATACATCCAGAACTGCCGAGTTATTTTGCTCACTCCCAAGAAATGCTGTAAGTCTACGTCAGGGACTTCTGTGGAAGAAGAATAGACAACACGCCTCTGTCTCTTCCCTTTCCAGCAGCTGGAATTATGGTTTTGCACCACTTTGGTTTTTTTAAGGAGTAAAATTTTAGCTCATACAAAGTCGCTGTAGCTCCATTCACTACAATCTACTTTGCATCTTCTCTCTGTTAAAGTTTCTATGCTGCAGCCTAGAAATAATTGAACTTCCAGTAACAGACAGGACTTCTCCTGTTACAGGCGTGAGTCACATTCCAGCTACCTGTGCTTACAGAACATGGTGGGAGAAGAATCAAAACCCAGCAGACATCAGATACTTGTGCCTCACACAGACAGACAGAACATTTCTCATCACCTGAGCAGTAATATCTGACCTCTTCATTCCCAACAGCTTCCCTCGCTGCTGAACTAGACCCTTGCCCCTCAGAGTGCAGTGGGATCGCATCTCTGCTGCTTTCTGACCTTGCCAGCAGGAACAGACTAAAGTTGCTGCCTCTCCTGGGAGGGAGAGAGATGTGAGAGCAGCTGTTTCTAGGCCTGCAAGCCTAGTGCTGCTGTTTTAGAATAATAGATGCCAGCAACCAAAACGACAGCTAAAAAACACACAAAGGAATTTTGTACCTTGCATGACATCTTCACTTATCTATGGTTGGAAGGATTAAGACTTCTTTATTTTCACAAAGTCAGTTTCACACAATGTTCTTACAAAACAGGATACAGAATGTTGCAGCCTGGTATCTTTGGGGCCTGACCCAAGTGAACAAGAACTGCTGTCATGCAGATGAGTTCATCCATGGAAACCAAATGGATTTATATTTGCTAGATCTCCAGTCTCTGAAAAGTCTGCTTTATCCAAATGTCACATGACCATCTTACTCCTGGTGGAATTGACATATTCTGGATGGTTTCTTGATGAGAAGGTATATTTCACTTAGTTTTTGTCATGGCCTATGCCTAGGATAATTTCTTTTAAGCAATGGATTTTTGCTGGTGAAAGAAAGATTGGAAAAATCAAAGGGGAGAAAAAGAATTTTTTTTTTCCTAAGATGTGGTTAAAAAAAGTATCTATGTGGATATTGAACTGGTTAGTTGTGGGGGTGGTTTTTTTTGATTAAATGAAATTATACAAAATATTTGGGAAAGGACAACAGATGGAAGGAGTCTTCGACTAAATTTAAAATGTATTAATATTGCCATTACAGGAAGCTGAAAGTGTATTGCCAACTATGGAATACTAAGTATAAATACAGCACTTTTGAGTCTTGTTTTTTAAGGAAATGAAGCTTAAGTGATTGTGTGATTGTGTAGTTATAAATCACATGCCTTTATCCTTTTTCTGTCCTTTTTTATTCTCTAGACTGACTCAGGAGATCAATAGAGGTTTCAAGGTCAAAATATTTTAGTGAGGGTCCTAAAAGCTTGAAGCCCATCAGGAAAACTAAAACCAAACAAAAACAAAACACAAGCCAATCCCCCAAAACTATTAGCACTTCCACTGAAGTAAATGATACTGTAAAAACTCAGCTGCTTTTGAACACCAGAAAATCCACAGATGGTAATAGACGATCAGAGCACTTCAACAGCTGGAAAGGTTTTACTTGAAGCTGTTACCTTATTAGACACCAGAAAACCTATTGCTAACTAAAACACACAGACTCTCAGACTAGATGCATTGACAGGCAAAGGTGACAAGCGTGTACTCTGACTCCAAAATTTCCTACAAGTTTTCACTGTTATATATCTTGTAATCTTCACAGGATGCTGGCAAATAGACAGCATCGACAGAAAGCTGGGCCCAAGCTAACTGAAAGATATATAGACCCTTATTGAAAGGATTTCCTTGGCATTAATTTCATGCTATAGCCAATAGACCATATTCCCTTTTCATTTCTTTTAAATTGAGGCCATTTGGGAAGCTATAAATTCTTTGTAGGAAGTAGATTTTCCTCTAGTATTATCCTATTCAAAGGCTGCATTTCTCAAGGATTTCCTCTAAGTAAATCTAGTGGAAAGTAAGTCACCTGTTAAAATGATACAAGCCATTTGCAAATGCCTTCCCTGGCCCTGGAGCCAAAAGTAGAAGGAGAATACATCTTAAGCAACCTTCCAAAAGAGGCAAGAAGACAAGCTTCTGTTTGTTTCATATATTTCCAAGCTACCAGAGAATCATGCAGCAAAAGACAACAGTAAACAATTCCCAAATTTCTTCGTTGTGGTAGAGCACTTTCCAGTTGTCCCAGTGTTCTGTTTCCAATTAACAGCTTCATGCCCATCGGTATGTTTCCATTGCCATCAGTCTCCTGCATGAGACACAGAGTGGGCAGAAGATTGAGTCTTCTGTTTTGTTTTCTGCTGTAATGGGAAAGTCCATGATGCTGCAGGACTCCCAGCCTGCTTGAGGTGGGAGGAAGGGCACGGTCCACACAGCCTCTTGCAGGACCAGTGCCTCTGTACATAGCCAAGGCCTATCAGCCACCCTGACACTCTGCCACGGAGCAGAGAAGCAGCAAAAGAAAGCCAGTTTTGCTGAATGAAAGAGGGAAGCTCGTGTAGTCCAAATGAACACCAATTTAGACTTTTTATGTACGTAACCCCTGCTGCCTTTGTGTTGTCAGGAATAGCAAACAAGTGCTAATGGTGAAAAAATCCATCTGGTGTCAGTTCCATCTCCCTCAAACACAGATCCTAGGATTAACGTAGACTCGTGCCAAGTGCTTTGACTGGCATAGATATTAGGATTTATTTTCTCTGTTGATAAATAGCCAGAGCAATGTTTCTGTCCTTGTGAGGCTGATGGAAATCCCTCTGAAAACACTTGTCTCTCAGTATTTCCACTGAAATTACCACAATATTCCTGCCCAGCCTGAAAAATAGAAGGGTAGGAGGAAGCAAAATTGTGTCTTAGGTTTATCTCCTTGCAGTTTTTTAGAGAGTTTTATGGGCACTAATAGGAGTCATGCTGAGAAGAAGGAAACCACTCATTCTGCATCATTCCTGCTGCTACTGCTGCTAATGAAACTATGAAGAAACCTTCATGGTATTCATGATCTCATGCCAAATCCCAGACGTTAAATTACTGTATGTTGTTGGGCTTCCAGTCATGAAAACATTAAAAAAACCCAAAACAACAAAAATGGCTTTACAATTTCTTTTCTGCATGGCAGCAGGCCTGGACATTCTTGTTTCAGATCCACCATAAATATTTGATTCTCAAGTCACTCATAGTCATGATTCATTTTTTTAACAGGCTAGTAGGCACACTTTGGCAGAGGACGCACCATGTGCCAGCTATTTGGGAACATGGACACGTTGGAAACTGCCTTTTTTGACCATCTAATATTCTATCGTATCAAATTGTAAACACAGGAGAGGACTTAGGGACAGTTTGTTCTTGGCCTACAAAAAACTGAGTAAGAGCAGGGATTTTGCTGTCTGATCATTAAACACAGTTCTTGCAAAGGAGTGAAAGCTCTTGGAGTACCTGCCACCTTGCAATGTGCACTTGAAGCTGACACTACAACCACTGAGGACAGGAGGAGATGGGCTACTCAATTTATCAGGAGTTTTATTACTCCCCATGCAGGAAAAGGTGTAGAAAAGGGAAAAAGCCAGTGGCAGAATCTGTCCTTTGCTGAAGTGATGCACTGTGAACTGTTAGGTCTATCCATGCAAGTGAATATGGTGACAGGACTCCAAAATCAACCGGGGACTAAGCAGATCATGCATCTGCCAGTGCTGACTTTGAAGAAATAGAGACATATCAAAAGGAAACAAAGCTTCATCTATATTTCAAAGTCAACACTGGTGCAGTGCCAAAACTGAGGAGAACAGCTGAGAGCAGCTGGAGAACTTAATTTCTCTTGACTATACTTGGGTTTCAGAGTGCCTTAGTGTGATCTGAGCCCTTTCCTGGAGCAGAGTAAGAGCAGGAGTGGATGGGAGAGATGCTGAAGAATGAGTTGTGCATTGTGGGAAGAGGTCAAGAGTTAAAAAAGAGTGTGGATGAAGGAGCAGAAGAATGACAAATTACCTTCCCTGAGTGTCTGTGATTTTATCTTCCTGTGTCCAAAAAGAGGAAGCCAAATTCAGAACAAAAAGGGTTTTTTCACTCCACAGAGAACTGCTAACAAGGTTTAAGCCTGGTCCTTCCACAAGGTATTTTATATGCCAGCTGTGAAATATCACAAACACTTGACAAATGTTTAACAATCCAGCCCTGCTATGTTTATCCCTTTCAAACAATACCTTGTTGGGGGCCTGGTTCTGAGAAGCAATTGTGCAAAGAATGTGGATGGGAGGAAAAGCAGCTTTTCAGAAAAGAGAAAAACAGCTTTGACAGAAGCTTCAAAATTTCTGTGAACTCTATTCTTCTGCCGACATACGGATGTCACTCCCTGGCAGGTGGAATTATCAGCAGAGAGTGCTCCCTAAGCATTGCTTAAATGAGGAAATGCTTCATTTTCCAAACTTAGTTGTGGCAGCAAACTGCTGGGGAAGTTAATTGGTGAGTCTGGATATATCTAAAGCACGGAGAGCCTGCAATCACCTCCCAGCATCCAATTCTTAGCAAATGGCTGTGTTGAGCAGCAAAGGGAAAGACGACCTACCACAGCTCCATGTCACAGCCAGTATCTTTGCAAGAAAAGATACTTTGATGCTTGCTTTTTCTTAGTGGCCTGTTGTCCTGCATAAGGCATACTTACAGATTTATTTGGTCTCAGTTGTGCAATGAAAGAGGCATCAGAATTTCTTTCTCCAGTCAATGAACCACTAGAGACTCCCTCATTACCTTTAACTCTGAAATCATCATTCAGAAATTTACGGGCCAACCTATAGCTCCCCAGAGAAACTCTGCATTACCTTGGTTTGCCTTTCTCTGATATGCCTGCCTTTTCCTCTGTTGCCTTTTCCCCCATCAGAACTTCTTTTTTATCCTGATGCCTCCCGTTCAGTTTAGGCAGTGAAAAGTGTGAATGTATTAAAACACTTTTGGATGACTTAAGCCCTTTTGAACATTTTCCACAAACATGCATCAGGTATGCTCCCACCAGTGCATTCTTGTCTTTGTTGGAGCCAGGTCACAGTCTAGTCTCTGAGTAAGAAAAGCATAGACATTCGTAAGGAGTTGTATTGAAGGTAAGAGCTCATTACCCAGCTGTTGTGTTTGAACCTTGGCAGCCAGCTAAGGGAGATAGAATCAGAAAGGTAAAAGTGAGAAAACAGATGGATTGACATAAAGATACTTTATTGTATTAAAAAAAAAAATAAAACAGGAAAAACAAGGGATGCAAAAGCAACTGCCCACCACCTCACTCAATGGCAGCCATTGATAAACTCTCTCCCAGTTTTGCTCCTGAGCACGGTGTTACACGGTAGAGAATGTTCCCTTGGAGTCAGCTGTCTGACTGTGTCTCTTCCCAATTTCTTGCCCATCTCTAGCCTGCTTACTGGAAGGAGAAACAGAGGAAGCCTTGGCACTGTGCAAGCACCATTCAGTAACAACAGTAAATGTGCGTGTTAAAAAGGCTGTTTGAGTCACAAATCAAAAAACATAACGCCATACAGACTGCTATGAAGAAAATTAACTCTCTTAGCTCAGCCCAGTACACAAGCTCATATGGTGACAGTAGTTTGGTTACCCAAAACAATGCACAATCACCTTCAATAAAGAGGACTGATACCATCCAAAGATGCTCCAGAAAACTTGTCCTTTCCAATTATATCTGTTGCTTTAAAACAGAGTAAGACCTTTTCTGCACATCTTGAATCCACCCTTATATACTTAGGCCATCAGGAGAACTTAAGAATCACTGTTCCTTTACCTATCATCCATGAACTGACAGATGGGACTATTGGCCCTGCTGCCATGCAAGCTCTGCACAGCCTCATCTGAATGTATTTGGACTGAATGAAATTCACTGTCTTATCAGGTTCACAATACTCTCCCATCTCTTTCCGAGCTGTGGGATCTAAGAAGGTAAAGGAGACGGCAACCAGGGACATTGGGCGTCATCCTTTAGCAGGCTAGGATTAGAAAGAAGCCAGAAACCTCTTCTGGAGCAAGTGCTGGAGGTTTCTGCCTAGCGAGGCTCTGCCTCTGGGAGAGCAGAGGCTGGGGCTGTCCATGCCTGACTCTTCAACTGTAAAGGTCTGGTTTGAGAGTGGGAAAGAAAAAGATATTCACAGCCTGGGAGCAGGAAAAGGTTATGGCATCACTCATGGGAGCCTTGCTAAAACCCTTTCCTGACAAGAGGGATTGCATGCTTGGAAGACAGATACCAGCAGTGCTAAAGCATCCAAAGAGCCAGCCTTGAGAGAGAGAGAGCGAGGTTCTGAGAAAGAGAAAAAGGGAGAGATCCTGTAGGTGTCCAAGCTAGGGAAAATAGTATGCCCATACTGAGCCACAAAAGGCTCTTCAACAGTAACAGTGGAGAGAATAAATGGAGGTACCTGTGCTGCCTCTGCTGGGTGCTGTCACTGGCACAGCAGTGCTGGCAGGACCCACCATCACCGGCAGTGGTGGAGGTTCACTCTGTAACAGGCAGCTCCCTGCCTTCCCTGCCTTTATGAACCCTGAGCTGTGCCATGGCTGTGGGGGGAAACTGTAATCCTTGTTCTCATGGCATGAAATCTCAGCCAACCTTCAAGAGGAAAATTTGCCAGGCTTGAGATGTCAGTCCCCTGGTGGTATCCATTTCTGAGTTAAATGACTTATCTTGCTTGAGAACAAAAAATTTTGTATGGAAGAGTAAGAAAGGGTAAACTAAAGAGTAAAGTGCTATATAAAATTTTGTGCTAGTAATGCCAAATGACTCATGGAAAACTTAATAATCACCTCACTTCAGTTTCAAAACAATGTAAAAATGTTTTTAGTCCCACGTCTTCACTTGCTTTCTTCCCCCAACCCTTTACAGAGACCCTGTCTGGTGGCTGGGTACAGTTTTTCTGTGCCAGAGCTCAGGGCCAGAAGGTCTCAGCAAACACCAATTTGAATTTAATATGACATGCCCCACTGAGAATCTCTTCAGACAGATCAGTTTTGTTCTTTTTGTATTAGACTACAGGTAAGTCTGGAGATTGGATTAACTTTTTCTTAATCCAATTTTTTTGAGTGTAGACATTCACTTCAAGCAGCCAAAATTCACAGAAAAGCAGTCATGAGTTTTCATACCCATCATTACATACTTGTATCACATCCAGTACAGAGAGGGATTGGTCCTGAGGGGTTTGTCCAAGTTACCATACTACAGAGGAGAATCAGGAAAGCCAGATCTTTCAGCTGACCAATTTCATTGGAATAATTTTGGATTTATATAGCCAGTCAAGATCAGCAGATACTTAGGCTCTGTTTTATCTGGAAAGAGACTAGCTCTTAGCTGGACTGCATAAGCTAGCCTTCATCCAGGACCCAGCACCATATTCAAATGAATCAGAGGAGAGAGAACAGCAGCGGAGAGGAAAGTAAATGTTACAAAGGACTTGAACGCCCCTGCATCACCCCACAATTTCTTTGCAATCTCACATGTGCACATACCAGAGGATGCACTTGAACTAAAATATTAAGTTTCTAGATGATATTTCATCTGAAACTCTGTATTCATTTCATTCAAAAATAAAAAACTAAAAATCATTTCAGAAAAAATGTATCTTTATCATGTAAAAGAAATTTGAGAAATCTGACTAACAATTTGTCTTGGTGCAAAAGCCATATATAGGCAAAAATCAGGATTTGGATGAAAGTGTTTGTTCTGATCGCTTTGTGCTGTAAGGTTAAAATTTTTTAAAACAGCCAAAGCAGAATTCATGGTTCTGCACCACAGACGGGGAGGAAACCCTGCTTCCCTGGTATCCATCTACTCTGTTCATCCCCACCTTCTCAGCTCCCCTCCACCCAGGAGCCAGCTTTAGCGCTTCTCTGCCTGCTGAAGAAGCTCATTTGACTCACTAAAATGGCCAAAAAAAAAAAAAAGAAAGGGTAAAAAAGGAGTGTCCTCCCCTTCCCAAAGAAAAACAAGACTTTTTTTGGCAGGGATTAAGCTAGCTTCTCTCCTGGTCAGAGGGATGCCAGCACCGTCTGCAGCGTTGGCTGATCGGTGGCTAAGGAAAGAAAGGCTCAGGCAGGGAAGTGCAGAGAGCAAGACTTCCCCCTTTTGGCAGCTGCAAGCTGTTAGTTCAGCTCACAGTTGTAACTTTAATCCAAACCCTAAGTGAAGTGAAAAAGCTGGTTTTCATGCAGTTCTCTCTTTCCCTATTAAGGGAAACTTTGTGTTTTATCTTTGCATCTGTAGCAAGGGAATTGAAATTATCAGATGAGGTAAATTAGTGATTGACTCTTAAAATATAATTTGGTACCTATATCTTATATTTCATGTTTCTTTATACCTCTAAAAAGAGATCCAGAAGAGTAATGCTGTCTGTATGTACTCTGTATTCCTGAGCACAAACTAATGTGCAAGTTCAGCTAAGTGCATATTTAAAATGTTTTCCAAAGAGTTCCCCAAAAAAAATCAAAGTGGTATTCATATTTGGTCCATTCTGTAATGACAAATTCATATCTATAGCTAGACATACATGTACAAAGACACTCATGGAGATGTGGACAGTTACATATGTGGAGTGACCTTTCTTCAGCACTGTGTATGTGAAAGCAGGACAGAGACTAATTGCAGCAAACCATAAGCTATAGTAATTAATCTAATTCAGAAGTTACCAACCTTCTGAGAAGGGAAGAACAGAAATGGAACCATGTTTAAATGCAGCCCATTTTGCTTTGTTCTTCAACACAGTCCCATTCAAGCTACTTTGGAATTTATGAGTCTACTGAAAGTGAGGTCTCATAATGTGCACAGCATGTTGCCAGTTAACTTGAATGAGCTTCTCCTCTGCTTTCTGTCTGATTACTATAATAGATTGCTTGAAATGGGGCCCCTCCTTCTGGAACACACGTATTATGAGAAAGTACAAAACCAGTCCATAAGCTGTCCAGGTAGGTTTGTGCAGCTCACCTAAACATCTGCCTTCCAAAACGTGATCTGGTGTCCCTTGAAGCAATTTGGAGCCATGCATCTCTGCGGCGCTCTGGCCCCAGCCGTGCAGCAGCATGATTCTTTGTCAGCCTTCCAGTGCTTCCTAGTGCAGTTCAAGAGACAAATGCTCGCTTGCTTGTGGGACTGGAGTGCTTTGATCTCCACTTCCAGATGGAACCAGAAGTGCCGAGGCACGTAGAGAAAACAAAACCAATTTTTTGCAATCCACAGGAAAGATGCCTAAGAATAATAGAAAAGTATTTCTTCGTGCTGGCTGCTTTTCTTTGGGAGGCGGGGGGGGGTTGGTTGTTTTTTGGGTTTTTGTTTTTGTTTTTTTGTTTGGTTGGTTGTTTTTTTGTTTTTTGGTTTTGTTTTGGTTTTAGTTTTTTTTTTGTTTTGGGTTTTTTTTTGTGACAGCATCATAACCTCGATCAAGCAAAAATCTTTAAAACACCAGTCAGAAAATAAGGATTGCAGCCATCTCTTTTTTAAATTTTATTTTAATCTCTTTAACCTTTAGTTCTCCCAAAGACATAGACAAAGCTTCTTCTGATCTCAGTGGTACAGGATTTGACTCTAAAAGTTCAAACCACAAACAATGAAGCTCTTACTCCTATGACTCGTCTGACCCTCCACAGGAAAAAAAGAGTACCCTGTTCCTATAGCTGCAATGCTTATTGTACTTATTTACAAACTGATATGCAGTACTGGAATATCCAACATGTTTTATATGCAGATTAGCTCCATAGCACTGGCATATTGAAAGCACTCAGCTGTAAAAATTACTTTAAAAATCATTTATGCAATCTTTCACATGTTGATCTTTATTTCAGCTGCAGTGTTTGAAAGCTGTAGAGCTTTGTATACTCTCTTCAATTGGTTTCTCAATATTGATGTCATTTACGGTATCTTGCATTAGTCAGATTTATAAATATGAAAAACTAGTTTGAGAAATGCATTTGTTCTCAGTATCCTTTCATTGCACTCTGCTCAGAAGTACTGAAATTACTCTTCTCATTACAGCTATTCAAACCCTTTAAGACATAGTGGCACTAATATTTTCAAATTCTTATGCAAATAACCTGATATTTTGTTTGAAACTGACAGAAAAGGGAAAAAAGTTACATTTATAGGAAAAGTATTTCTTGATTCTTGACAGTTATGAAATGTGTTCTTTTTGCCACTGGGAATAAATTCCTGTCAACACCACCATGGTATAAATCCTATGGTTGCTTAATAACGTCCACAACATATACTGGTCTATATTTGTAGAGAAGAAATACAAAGAGTGTTTCATCTGCGAAGTCATATCTTGCTTTCACCATGAGTTTAGCCCTGAAACAGATGGGAGAGAGCTCCAAGGCTCAGCACATATTGGAGCTGCTGGCTTGGGATCCATGAGTGACACGGACATCTGCTGACATCTCCTCCCACTGTGTCCTGGGTGCAGAGCTGCAGCCAGGGCAGATGCTTCATGTAGTTGGGTACCCTTTTCATACTTAGAGAAGATCTCAATTTTCCCCATCTCTTCTACCTACTGGAGCTACAAGAGAAGCATTTCACTTAAGGAGGTTCCTATTCAGCTGTTCTGATTCCTGGGAGATTTCCAGGCTTCTCCCACTGCCAATTTAACACCACTCTCCCTAGAGTATGTCACAAGGGCTGAGGAGACCAATCTTGTCTTTCCCTGCAATAGTCCTGTTGGAGAAAAAAGATTTCATCAAAGAGATTGACCAGGATCACCCCTTCTCTTAACCATATCACCAGCAGACAGCCAAGGACTAGATGAGGACTGAGCTTGCTTTTCCTTCCCAGGACACCCCATGACCTGCCCTGGCTTTGAGACCATGAAGGAGGACCAGCTGCACCAGTGTGGTACCCAGCCTTGTGTCCCATGCCTGCATTAGCAGGATTGTAGGGCTTGGTGGCAAACCCCACCTGTCTTCACCACACAGTCCAACTGCACATATCCTCCTACCCTACTTATGGGAAGAAGGGGTCACTGAGGTCAAGGATGTCAACTATGATGTGTCTGTTCTCAGGACAGGAAGAGATATCCATTGTCCAGCACTGCTGGGCTTTGTGATTGAGGGTTTTCTTCCTCTCCCTTTTTATCCTTTTTTTTTTTTTTTTTCTTTTTTAATTAAACTGCAAGCTCTCATTGTCCTGGTAAATTCCAGTTTTGCATAAACTATGAGCTATTTAAACACTATTTCACTAGACATACTTTAGCTTTGGAGAGCTGATAATGGCAAGAGGATCTGATGTGATGTGCAACAAGTCCTTTGACAACTGTTTCAAAGAGACAGTATTCGAAAGAAATCCACACTTGCACAAAAAAGCTATTAGAAAACCCAAGAAAAAGACATGTTTGGATCCAGGAGCAGGATATTTTAAAATGTTATCCAAGTTTCAGGCCCAGATCCAGCTAATTTAGGGTACTATGTGCTATAGTTCAGAAGCACCAAATATTAATGGAGATTTGAAATTATTTTAAGGCATCCTTGAATTGATTTTAAGGCAGTTTAGGAGTATAACTCTTCCTCATCACTTGCTGACATATGCCAGTAGACCAGGAGAATTACAGCAGTATTATAAAAAACTACAGCAATGTTGACATAAATTCCTGCAGGAGACCTATGGAGGAATGAAGTGACTATATTTTCTGTATAATTAGTTCTTTCCCAAACAAAAATATTCTGCTTCTGTCAATAAACCTGTGTTTTAAAAAATCTCCATTTAGTTCCCCTCTTTGCTATGAAGGCTTACATGTGACATTTAAAATCCCATTTATTTAAATGGTCAAATTTTTTCAGGCTGCATAAATAATAATCCCTTCATCTAGAATAATAGACATGTTTAGAATTACTTTGAGGATTTTTATTTAGTCTCTTGATTATTTTTTCAAGGGGAAAATAATAAAAAGGGGGGAGTTAGAAATCCTAAGATAAATTCATTCATAAAACAGAAGACCATACATTTTTCAAGAATTTTAAACAGTGGAATTTTTTGCTTTTGTTTACTTCTTGTCACAGTGACCCTAGTGACAGAAGAGTGGTGATTATATTGTTAAATGAAAGTAACTTACTTTAGCGTTGTCACTATCACTTTAATGTTTATGTCCCTAGTTGTCTGCCTAATTACTGCTCTTTATAACTGATACATCACAGAGATGCAAAAATACAAAAGCTACACTTGGCAGTGACAGAAGTAAATTGGTTTTTTTTCTCAATTATTTTTCCAATCAGTCTGCATTGAAAACAGTTCTCTCTATGCCCTGTGCTTTATTCCAGGGGGACACACTTAAGATTACACTGAGAAGGAAGCGCTATAAACCACAAACATTTGCCAGATTTGCCAGCACATCATTATTACACCACTTAGGATGCCTGATTTTTTTTCTGTTTTATGCACACAAAATTCACACTCAATGGGGAAAAAGTACATGACCAAGGCATGACTTAAATCCTCTTAGACTCAAACTGTACATTCCATTACTGCAGAGTTTCAGGTATGCATATTTCTCTGATGTCCGTGTCTTAGTTTCAGCTGATAAAGGAACAGTGTTGGTGAATATTTTACTTTTTGCTTGCCCTGCCTTGACACGGTAGGTTGAATTTGAGTGGAACTACTTCATCTGCCAGCAGTCAGCTACTTCCCATATTCAAGTGACCTTAATTAAAATCCAGCTGAAGAAGAATACAAAATACATGAGAATTATACACATGGACCTGGTTAAAAAATTGTTATAATTCAACCACTGAACAACCAAGCAAAATCAGAATAAATGTGCAGCAGTGCAAACATGCATGTAGGCATGTTATATTAGAAAAACATGAAAATTATCAGCAATGCCCCTTAACCAATGCCTTTACTAGAGCAAAGCGTTAAAAGTATTATCTGAGAACTATGTAATATACAAGTATAAAGAACTCTCAAATGAAAATAAAGTTCAGACTATCTTTTCATTATCATTTCTTTCTTTCCTATGAGTAGATAAAGCAGACCATTTGTTAAAATTGAAATCAAAAAATCTGACCAGAATTATCTTAAATGTATTACTTATTAATATTCAACGCTCTGTGTGGATATTGTTCACAAACAATTTCTCTGGAAATGCTCTTTTCAGATGTGGATAGAAGCTCTGCATTCCAACTCCCTGCAGCCCTTCTTGGGAGGCATGAGATTTTTACTTGTCCTAGCAAGCTGGATGGTGTTTATCCATTCCAGTTATTCCAGCTAGTTCGTGCCACCCTTGATGGGTTGCAAAAACTGTGAGAAAGAATACAAAGCAGCATGGATATTCAAGGCACAGAAGTAAGGCAACAGTGGCTTTGTCTGCTTGTGCATGGATTTATCTAGGAGTGCTTTATTCCGCCACATGAGTATCTGTCAGAACTCAGCCCCGACATGAGGGCTTCCAGGACACAGAATACAACTAGTCCAAAGGATGGTGTGGGAATAATTGCACCACCGCATCTTTCATGTTTGTGGAAGCAAAAAGGCAGGGTGAAGCCATCTTCTGATTCATCTGACTGCCAGGATCTCTCAAAGCCCCACCCTTTTGCTCACACAATTCTGGATATTGTGATTCATTAAATTTAGTCCTATAAATGCTCATAAATATATTTTGGGAATGCTGACAGCTTTCTTCTGGAATGGTGGTTTGTGAACAGTCTTTTTCCCATTCCACACACCAGCAATGATGCGATCAGGGTAGGACAAGGTGGGGTCACATGCTGGAAACCTAATTTGCATTGCAAATGATAACATCCACAGGTGGGTGAGAAATATTCCTGCCCCAGCTTGTGGACCCTTGGGAGCTTCCTGCTTTTGATCTATGAAAATCAGCTAGCTGTGAGAACTCCTTTGGTTTTTAGGATAGCTTTTAGTGAGCTCGGATAAAAATCAAATGAACAGCAATCAAAAAATCCATGTTTTCCCTTCACACAGACAACCCTATCATTTAGGCAGATTTTGTCCTTGAGACTTGAGAAGATCCCGGTGTTGGGGGTAGTATTTTAAAGAATTCCACTTGGTATTTTCAGTGCTGTCTATTGGGAAGAATACAGACAGGGATGCCTTCAAATTGAGCAGGGGTTCCCAAAGATATTGATTCAATAACTAAAGTTATTCCAGCTGCTAATTTCCAATTATTTCAGCTGAGTTAGCGTCTTTGAGGGTGGAAAGTCTGTAGAACTAAATGAGGAACTGCCCATAGGTGCAATCCCCTTCCCAGCAGTGCTCTTGCCCTCTTTCCCCTTCCAGTACAGGGAAGGCAAATGCTCCCGAATTACTTCTCTGGGGAGATTGTGACACTTCACTCAATACTGCATCAACCAGCCTGTTCAGCATGCACAAAGAGGAAAGATCTTTGGGTAATTCACTGCGAATGGATAGAAATGAGACTGAAACCCTCTAAGCCTCTTTATTTTCCCATCCCTGCATCAGTCAGACATAATACACTGCAGCCCACAGATTTTTTAGCATGCTTTCAGTGTTTACATACACATGATTACTATTTTTGCATTAAGTTGTTATTGGAAAATATTCATTTTATAAAGAAATTTAAAACACACTTCTTTTGCTGTTACAACTACAGGCATAAGTGTTTCTTTCCATCATTGGAACATTCAGGAGAGTCCAAATTATGCTAACAACAGAGTAACTTTTACATAGAGAAAGTTTCCAAGAGAAAATGTTATGTCTTTGCAGGAACAAAGACAAAACAGAGGACCAGCTGTTTCATACATAAAGGTACTGAACATTGAATCCTGATGACAAATGATATTTAGTGAGGCAGAATCTTGAAAGTGAATTTTTGGAACTGTAAATTTTATGTGTTAGGGTATTTCAGAGCAACTTGGTTGAAGGGCACCTGCTTTTTAAAAGATCCTTATTCAGTAGTTTAGAAATCAAGTATGTTTTGGGCTATCCAGCCTTTTAAAAGTTCTAAAACTGCTGGACATTTTTACGTCTAAATTTAAGAATATGGTATTCAGAGGTAGAAGCACAAACCAACTGATTAATTTCATTTTTTCAAAAGTTTGTTAATTACTTTTATTTAATGTATTCAAAATTTAATTATTTCCAAAAATCATTAAATCCTATTAATACAAAATTTAATAAATAAAAACAGACATAGGTTTTAAGCCAAAGCAGTTGTGTTTGGAAATACTGATGTCATTGGAAACTGCACATGTTGTTGCAACATGGAACAAAAAAAAACCAACATTGATATGAACTTGTACATAAACCTCCTACAAACTTCAGAGATTAATTTGGTTACCTAATTGCAAAAGATAGTTCCTCAGGTCTGTTTTTCAAAACATGGTGTGGAGAAGGGATATCTATTTGTCTCTAAGACTCAAATAGATAGGAACTGAGTTTTTTTAATTTAGAACAAGAGAAATCAAGTATCTAATGCTCTTTGTGTTCATAACTGCATAGAAAATCTCATTAAACATTACTTATTTGGGCATTGTTGTTTATTTCCTTGGAGACAGCATCAAATTCTAAAGTACAATTGAAATCAATGACAAAACCTTCATCAACTTCCAGGAAAAACAGTTCAAGTCTATAGAGAGGTAACGAGTTTTTCATTTAAAAAAACTAGCAAAACCAACACAAAACACATTTTTCAAAGCCTCAAAAATGTAGTCCACTAGGAACTTTGGGTATGTCTATGCTCCTACTCTCCTTTGACTGACAAATCAACTAAGTCACATAGATTTTACTTTTGAAGAAGAGTGATAATTGAGTAATTGCTAAAAGGGCGACAACAACAAAAGATATGGATGAAAAGCTTCGGCTGGAAGGATTCTGTTACAAGAAAGACTTCTGACATCTTGTGTTTATTTAGGGAGGTGAAGGGGGGCACACACAACTTAATGAAATTTTGCCCCAGACGGAATAGAAAGAAGTGCAGAGATGAAAATTTCTGATTAAACCTTCTGAGCTCACTAATTTGGGAAAGACCAGGGAAACACACTGGAAGAACTTGTGGACATGACACTGCAACAGAATGAAGCTTGGCAGAGGGAGTCGTGGGAGCAGCCATCATGAACTTATCCCATAATTGAAGTGTTCATCAACTGGAAACAAGTACTGAGATGAAAAGATCTTGGTCTTCAAGCTGATGCCAGTGTGACAATGAACACACGGAGAGATGCTTCTATAAAAAAAGAGATGTGATATTAAGACATACAAGGGTATTACCTTGCAAGATTCCCTTGTAGAAGACTGGCACAGTGTGAAATAAAGCATTCAGTTCTCTGTCGGAGAACAACGAGTTTGAATTTGAATCAACATAGTGAAGGAATAGTGACATACTGCTGAAAATAAAAAAGGTGATCAAAAAAGTTTTGCATTGCCATGTTAAGCAAATCTAAGGCCTGGACAGAAAATGTCATTTTTTAATAGACACCAATGAGAGAAAAACAAGCCATGAATAAATTTAGGATGGAGATGAGATTTCCTATCCTTCCAGCACTAGGGTTTTGGAACAACTTGTTTTTAGAATAGTCGTTATAAATTTGTGCAAGGATTGCATGACAGAGCCACAAGTAACATAAAGGAATGAGTCTCATCGACACAGAATGTTCCTTTCCTGGGAGCCTGTGTTGCTTGGTTTTAAAAACACGATTACAGCAAGTGCTGGGGAAAAAAACCCAAAACAAATCAAACAAAATAACCCCAAACAAAACCAAAACCCAAAAACCCCTCTACAAATAAGTCTAAACCTCACTGAGCAGCCAACAACTATCCTCTAGCAATAGCTTTTTTTAATTGTTCAAGAGAGGAACATTTTCTTCAGATTGTACAATAGAATTTGCATGAGTAATAATTTCAAGAGAGGCATATAGATTAACATAATTTTTGACATTTATTTAGATTTAAACACAGCACCACCTATTGGAATAAAAATAGTAACAATGAGTCTGAAACAGCAAAAACATAGCTGGAGTCAACTATGATTAATTTATAAGCTTACAGTGTGGAGGGCTCTGTAACTTGCTCTGCCTTGTATACTATCCCTGCTAATATAAATTTGATGGCAAATTCACTATTCTTTTTTTATGTTATTAGAAAGGAAGGCTTTACCACAGCATAGGTGAGGTAAAGTTTTTCTTTGAGTCAGTAGATATAGCTTGGCACAAAGTGAAGATATTTACACAGAGTTAAAGGAGATAATAATATATTTCATAGGAAAGGGAGCATTGTGCATAGCAATTTAAGTGGGCTGCAGATAGATAGATATAAGCGATAAAAAGTAGGTGCTTGGCCTGTCATTAGAGAACATATCAGCCACTTTAAAAGACACTTCATTTAGACTAATCACCACATTATTGCTATTCCAAATGAGGCGTGCTGGTTTAAAACTGGAATTGCACAGTCCCTTCTGCTTGTTAATGAGGAGATTACAACATGTTGCAGGTCAGAGTTTCAGCTGAGCAGAAAACACAGGCATTGAACAACATCCAGCGAGCAAGATGGGACGTGTGGTTCAAAGCCATGTTCTTGGGGATTCCTCTCTTTTGAGTTCCCTCTGTCCTCCTTCCTTGAGGAAAAAGAGAAGTCCTCCAACTTTCTATTCCTAGGAATTTTTTCTTCTCACAGCCCTAGAAACCAAGTTACAGGGAAAATGGCTGCTTTGCATGGACATTACACTGGCAAATCTTGAAATACCAGTGTCCCCACACCCACCCTCTGTGGTTGCTTTCCCACTCAGCCTGTGGCTGCAAAAGCAATTCAGAGAACAGTTGTAAGATGGGGGGGGGGGGAAATAAAGGGCCAGCCTGTGTCTCCCTGAAATACTAGGACACAAAAGGGTAATGTAAAAAGTATTTTAAAGTTCCTTTGGAGGAAACAGCTTGCCCTCAGTTGGCCAGGAGTGCTCAGAAATGCTGCCTGCCTCCAGCTTTCACAGTGATGGAGAAAACTGAACACTGCTGAGCTGGCATGTGGCCTCATCACAGTGGCCTACCCTGCCAGGGGCACACACTGGTGTGCTTGTGTCAGGCCAGGAAAGCAGCTGTTCTGGGTCAGGCAGCAGGAGCTTCCCCAGGCAGGATGCACACAGAGGGCAGCAGTGCAGCCATACAGACCTGGTATGGGGCACAGGGCACTGAGTGATAAAATCATAGAATGGCTTGGGTTGGATGAGACCTGGAAAAACTTCTAGTTCCAACCCTCCTGCCATGGGCAAGGACATGGTCCACTAGACCAGACTGCTCAAAACTCCATCCAATCTGGCCTTGAATGCTTCCAGGGATAGGGCACCCACAACTTCTCTGTTGCCAGGCAGAGGCAAGCAGCTCAGCCCTCCCTTCATCCCTCAATAAAATAGCTGTTTTACTTCCCACAAGAGTACCAGGACAGATGCCACTACCAAAAAAAAAAAAGTGCAGGGGAGAGCAGGGGTTGGAAGAGTGAATATACAGCACTAAACTGTCACATTCACTGTCGGCCAAAGGATCTCTCAGGATTCCCAGCCACAGACCTGGGCTTGCCAGGAAAACACAGCCCAGTACCAACTCCCCGTACTACTTATTGCACCCTCAGCTGGATGAGCTGATAGCATTTGGATAGGACTTTGGATAGGATTACTGCCACCTGGCATTAACGACCTCACAGTTGTCCCATGTTGCTTGGTGCTTAGGATGTCTCTGGAAGCACTGCGGTGAGACTGCTCTCTCCAGGGCAGAACTGATGCCAGAGCTGCTTAAAGAAAATGAGAGGATTCATCATCTGCATGCCTTCCCCTCTTTCTTGAGCTAGCTTCAAGTTAGCTGAATCCCAACCAGGAAAAATGATAATCTTATAATTTTAATGCTGAAGCTCCTTGGATTATTAATTGCTTTCTAAAAAATAAAGGCCGGTACACCCACCACTGTAGCAGACAGCATGCATAAACAGTTACAAGCACCACACTCCCATTTAGCAAGAACATCCATGTCAAATAAAACTGTCCTTTTGAAATTCATGAACATGGAAACAACACTGTTCAAGAACAAAAGCAGAACACTTTCATTCCTGTAGTACCACTGTACTAGGGAAAATGATATAAAGTTATGATTCACACTAATTAGAGAATACCAGTGCATGATTTAGTGTAAATTTACACAATTTTTTTTGTTTAAGGTTTGACATTTGAAAGTCTCGCACCTTATTTACAGTCAAAAAGCCAAAAGGATTTACGTTCTGTAAATATTTTTCTTCTTATTTAGTTGTTTGAAATCTTCACTTGCCCTCTGTTCTCACCCCCAGACAGAGTTTACACAACTAGAAGGAGATTTCAGATGTGTGATTTTTTTTTTTTTTTTTTTTTTTTTTTTTTTTTTTTTTTTAAAGAGACAAGAGCCAAACACAAAGCTAGTAACAATGGGTGGGGTTTCAGAGCATGAGGTTCAAAGTTATCTTATTTTAGACATCTTAGTTATCAACTTCTCACAGTTTTGCTGCAGGACATGATCTCAAAAGAAAAACCTGAAATAATTTACAAATAGTAATGAAATTGAGATTGAGGGAAATTTTCCTCTTTTTAAAATCCTTTAAAAATTCTTTATACCCTCAAACCTATGCTTCTTTCTCCTTTTCCACCCCATGAACAGCAATATGTTTCCAAATGGCCACCAAGGAGCTTTAAAGGGAAGTATAATTCTGATTGTGATTCTTCTGTGGCTTACTATTACTGCAAATCTGTTTGTTTCCCTATAGAAGCAAATAAAATAAAAAAATGAAGATGCCAAGTATATTTTCATGTAAAAATAATATGCATGATGAATTTTTATTGTATTTTCATTAGTTAGTTGTGACTTATACTTGTTTTTAAAATCTTTATCCTTGTGTCCCCAAGCATTTCCATGTTCTTATGCACATCTCAAAATCAACGTCAGTCTGTAGCAGTGAATTTGCCCTAACTCAGACAAAAAATGAACCTTCTTCTATTTATTTTTATTCCTCTCCTAAGTTTCCCAAAATATCTGAAATAAATATTCCCCAGAAATATACTTTGCCATTTACTATAGTGTAGCAGGTAGAATTAAGCTGTATTTGTTCCTTCATTTTTGTAATGAGTGATTTCAGCAGACGATGTTTCACCTCACTCCTCTGGAAAGACACACATCTTAAGCTGCAATATGTGTGAAAAATATAACAGTAGTCTTCCATCTTTGTCTAGACCATACATTTGTTGATGTGCATTGATCTGATAGAAGTTAAAAAAAAAAAAATATTATGTCTACAGACTCCCGAAAGATCTTTTGCTGCAATGTTACAGCACTACATGCTGTTAACCATGAACTGGTAGAATAAAATAAATATCTGCATGCTTGCACCTTGACATCTAAAAATTTATTCTTTCATCCTCCTGATCTGAAGAACCACCATATTAGTCATGTATTTTTGCACTAAGCTGGATTCTTTAGATCATTACAGTCAAAAATATTTTTTCAATTCTTTTTCCTCTATTGGTTGAAAAAAATCCCGTGCCTTTGTCCCCTGACTTCCATCTGTAGTATTTTGAGGTTAACTCCAGGAATCCAGAAAAGTTACCCAACTAGAAATACAGCCTGACTTTCAAATGGACTGAATATTAGCCACTCCTACTACCTACTCCTACATCGTGGATGTTGGGGAGTACTCAAACTTTTTACAAATTGGGCCATTTTCAGTAAAAGCCATAGGCAGTCTGAGTTGAAAAATTGACCCAAATCCTTACTTCAAAATAAACCACCCACCATTTCTAAGTTCCAATCATTGTAGTCTCTAAGGGAGACCGAGAAGGGGGAAGCAAATGGTTGATTTTCCAGCTGCAAAAACCTCTAGTCACATCAGCAGGAAAATCCTGGCTATGAGATGTTATCCTGTGTTACTGAGTCATAGCACCGCTAGTGATGCTTAAAGACTTTTCCAGAGCTGTAAGAAATCACTGCACCTTGAGGGCTGTTAACTTTATTTCTGACCTTTGAATAATTTTTGAAAAGTTTTCATTGAAATTACATTCACTCATGAGCACACTGTATTTACAGTGTGTATGTACATATGTATCATTGAAACAAGTGTCCAGAGACACTGTGGAGTCTTCGTCCTCAGAAATGTTTACAGCTCAGCTGGCCAAGACCCTGAGCAAGCCAACACAGCTGCAAAGTTGACCCTGTTCTGAGCAGGGGCTGGGACCAGATGCCCTCCAGACAGCCCCTGCAGACAGAATAGATTACTGGATGATTCTGTTGTTCACTGTCATGGTAGCAAACAATGCAGGTGCTTCCTTTTTCTGACATGTATTTAATATTTTTCTCATTATGTTATTACCAAATCCCTGTGTAATGAGATTTCAATGCTTTTTAGTATTTTATGCAGGTACAGGAAATAGAGGGGATCATTTGTTAAGAAGCAAGTAATATCATCCCTAATTAACTTTGTATACTATTTACATGCTAATTTATTTTAAGTGTTTTTAAATACAAGCAAAATATGAATTGAAATGACAAAGTCCTGGGTGGAGCTATCTATATTCTTCATCAGATCAGAGAGTATACCTGTCAGTTCTCATAATAGTTTTACATTGAATAAATTAACCATTGATAGTGCTCAGCTTTTACTACAGTGGGTAATTGTCAAAGTTCATTTCTAGTCCCCACGGATTTGTCTGGAATATAATCTGACAGAAACTGAAAGCTCCTGGGCCATCCAATGACCAAGACATGGGAGTTGCAGGCTTTGATGTATTCATATCTCTGCCACTGAATAAGCTCATTCTTAACCCAGGCTGGGGCCTGATTCAAGGTTTATTATAACCAGGAGGAAGCTTTATATTGACTTCAGCGAAATTTGTCCTAGTGTCCACTTGTCTCAGTTCTGATTCTGAAAGTCTCATGCAAGTGAAAATGTCCATTTTTAATCTTTAAGATAATAGCAGGTGCTAGATGCAATCTTAGTGAGGGTGAGGAATAGGGTTGCATAAAAGAACAGTGATCCCTACTCATGCATTGTGCAATATGTGATGCCTAATGGATGGGAGGGGGGGAGAACCTCTTTTCTCCAGATAAGTTTTCTGATTAAATACTCGCCAATTTGCTTCAGAAGGCTCTCATGAACATTAATTGTTTACTGTCATCCCCGCCGTTGTATTAATTGCTGTTAATTACAATACTATCTTAGAAATGCCTTCAGCAAGGCTTTCTAGCTCAGGGAAATGGGAGAATGATGCTCAGTTCCTACCTGTAGTAGCAGGATTGTTTCTTAGTTGTTGGCTGCATTTAAACACCTTCATTATGCTAAAGTCTCAGACATGTATAATTCCACCTGTCTTGCAGACAGGGAAGCATTTCTGTTTTGCTTTGGGGTGGGTTGGTTGGTTTGGGTTATTGCTTTTGTAAGAACTCAGTGTTAATAAAATTCACCCTGCAGGTCAGGAAGCCCTCCTGCAGGCAGATGGAATTTAAAGATTATCCAGAAACACCACCCAAAACTGCTTGTATCTGGCAGGGATGTTGATCACGGTGGGAAAAGAAGATCCTGTTTATATCTTCCTTGCTGCAAGGGCATAAATTATGGGATGTATACAAACCAAACCTCAATTTCTGTGCATCTTTTGCAGGAGGTCTGTGTTTATAAACACATAAACCATCTGTTAAGTGTTTTCAAATTAAACACCTGTTTTTTTATAGCACAATTTAATATCTAGTTTCAAAAAAGCCTGTGAGATCTAACGAAGTTGCACAGGCTGTTTCTTGACTCTTTGCAAGAAATGCAAAATAATCACATAATTACAGAAAATGCATGCAAATGCAGACTGAATTTTCCGGTTTCGGTTGAATTCCTATGTTGAAGTAATTAACTGCAACTTTGCAATGAAAACTTTGCAAATGCTGCAACTTTTTCAAGCCTTGTATCAATTTGTGTGATGTGTGTGTGTCCCAGTTTGGACAAATTTGGAGGAAAATATGTGATGTGGTCTTCATTGAGGAATAACTGTACCTAAGAGAAAATCAGTTTGACAAATAAGTAAATATGTAATGTACTTTGGATATGTCATGTGACTGTCAAGTGACATATCTGCTTTTTCATTCACAGAAAACATCTCCAAGTCACTGTTTATGTCAGCAAACCCTTTCCAGCATTAAAGTGGTTACTAGCTTTCGACATAAGACACTGTTTGGCTTGGAAAGGTGGTTTGGCCTCACAATCAATAGAGATACTCAGAAACCCAAGACAACTCAATATCCAAACTTTGAAGAGGTTAAAACAGATTTGGATAATGTCAATTAAGATAGCTGGACACAACAAAATCTGACAAGAACATCTATTTGTATTTATAATTGCCTAAATATGTTCTTCAGACTGGCCTTAAATCAACAAATAGATTGTGTTGCAAAAAGATTCTTTTTTTCAGAGTGAAACCAGCCATGAAAATTCTGGCACACTCCTAAATATGCTCCATTGGATTCTTTTTGTAGCACTAAGTCTAGATTTAACAGGTGCCATTAAAGATTGTGCTGTTTTATGAGGAACATTTTGGTCAGCTCTACTGAAAATTCATAACTCACCAAGAGTCTGTCAATCAGTGTATTTGCTGTCTGATGGAACACAAACCAGCCTCTTTATCAGTGAATACACCCTGCAGACATATAAAAAAATTAAATGAAAAAGCCTATTTCATTTGAGAATGCAAAGTAAAATTTTCTTATTACTTAGTTTATTAACACTTTATCCAGGCAATGCAACAAAAATGTGTCATCATCCACCTGCACCAGAACTTTTCTAATAAATGGCTGTAAGTGTCTGATGGTGCATGCAAGGAGTTTGGTTCTGTTCCCACTGAAGTCAAGGGGAGTTTTGTTACTGACTACAACGACTTATCTTGTCCTTGTGTGAACTTAATAAATGTGTCATTTCCCTGAATAGCATGAACCATGTTTTATGATGATTATTACTCATATTTGATTATTGGTCATTTGAAACTTACATGTTAGACATTGGGATACAGTTTCTCCTCTGAACTAGGTACTTTGTGCAGCCATAGTAAGAGAAATAGGATAGATATTGGCACATTAGGTACAACCAAGAATTCATCTGCCAAAGAGGATTTCCCAGCTGGTGAAGGGAAAAATAGTTAACTCTTACGTCTCCCAAACGTAAAGCCCAGGACATGGTGTTACAAAGCCAAAGTCTGGGTGGCTCTACTGATTTTTAGCTTTTAAATGGCCATGAGAAGAATTGCCAGCCAGTATAGAGCAGTGCTTTGAGGTCTGCACATCTCAGGGTCAGCACTGCAGCAACAGAAAGCTGTTTTCTGTCTTGTTATCTGTGGTGTTATCTGTTTTTGGCTGAGTTGTTGGGTCCTGATTTTGAACACCAATACACCAATTCTTCCCTGTATTAAGAGAAAATGACTTTTGAATAATCTCTGTAATGCTTTATACAGATGAGTCTCTCTGGCTTCTCAGGGAGTGCCCTGATTTTCCATGCAATAAGGAGCAAGGACGTTTTCTGATCCTTTCCTAATGAAGTACAGAAAAGCTTGTCTGTCTCTGGCACACAGAGAGGGGCCTCTTGAGGACTGGAGATACTCAAATATTTCAGCCTGGGTGTTGGAGTAAGAAAGGTGGAACAGAAAGGAATGCCGATAACTCATGTTGTTTCATTGAAGACCATAGACACAGAGCTACAAGCCACAGCCCCTGTGTGACGTGCTCCTGATTGGTGCCTACTTCCATTCAACACCTTTTAGCCCATGAGTCCTTTTCCCAGGCTACCGCTGGCCACTTAGAGCAGCAGTGCTCTCTCTCCCCATGACTTATAGCTCCTTCCAATCACTCTAAGTGCTAGTAAATGCTGTGATGGTGATGATGGCTCTGAGCAGTGGGAGAAGGCTGTTCAGAGTGGGAAGGTGATAAAGAGCAGCAGGCACAGCAGCACCAGTGCAGGAACAAGCACAGGCTCCTCTTCCCTTCCTCATGTTCCCCTGGTGCATGACCCTCCTCACATGGCTCCTGAGAGCTCCCCTATGCCCTACTCTGAGACAATGTCAACATTGCAGAGGTTGGCCCACTGACTGAAACACTGACTGTGTTTCTGTTCTTACTCATTTGTCACTATGGGGATATTTTCTCATTCTCAGGAAAATGTTCTTCCTACTTGAGGAAGTACATGGACATTGGTCAGCCACATTGATGTGGTCACTGTGATTTAGGGAAGCAGAGCAAAAACATTGGCTTCTGGAGCATCGTTCCACCTTGCTGACGCACGCCACAGGAGTTCCTATGAAGCCCCGCAACAGTATCCTTGTATCCAGAGTTTTCGGGGTGAGGGAACATTCTCTGGTGAGTTCAAAAACTGTCAGCTATCAATATAACTTACAGTACTTATCAGAAAACTGCAACAGATAAAATAAAAAATAAATTATCTGCTTCAACTGCATTGCCTGTGCAGCACCACCAGTCCCTTGGCTTCTGTTTCACTGTCCCTTTACAGAAGCCTCCTCACACTCATGAACATGTGTTTCTAATCAGAAAATGCTCAAGGAAAGACCACCTGCCTACAAAGGATACTTTTTTTTCCCAGTCTGAGTGGGCGTCTTACAGACAGGTTTTAGTACACAGCAAAAAACAAGCAGAAAATGAACTGAAAGGGCAGCTTTCTTCTAATGAAAGCCTACAGTGTTATCTGACATGTTTGTAACAAAACTAGGAGAGAAGGCTTGTCTTAATGATTTTTCCCGGTGAAAATATAATGAATAAATAACTTAATGGGAGAACAGAGTAATAAGAAACTTGTCCTTTGCTTTGGCTCTTTAGTTTACTTTGGCTTGCCTAACCAAGATATTTTTTTAAGAAAAAAGTCTGAATGTACTCAAACAGGGAAATAAAAGCAGGCAAATAAAAGTTCTTCATGACTCCTGATTTTCAATCAGTGTTTTCTGAGCCACCTGTAAACAGTAAGCAGTTAAAAAAAATCAATGTTATTGTTTCTAGAACTCTTTAAAAGTAAGCCACAGGGAGTGTTGGACGAGGGAGGTAATCATCTTTGTGGCTTATTACATTAGTATCATGTGAGCCAGATGTTATAATCCTCTAAGTGGGGATCTCAAAGAATAGGAGACCAATCCCTTGCAATCGAGGCTTGATCCAAAATGGACTTGGTTTAATGATTTCTCTTGGCTTAAGTGAGCACCAGGTCAATTTGATCTGCTCTAGTACTTTCAATTTCACACAGCCATGCCTTTAAGAATAACGTGATTGCACTGTGATAGTGATGGAAGCTTTACTTGGCTGGACCATCAGTGTAGAAAAAAAAAGTTGAGGCCAGTTAGATCCAGCAAGGACTTGGCACCATATGTTTAAGAGCAAAATAAATAAATAAGCAAAACCACTAAGAAAACGCTTTTTAATCTGTAGAAAAAAACCTTAGCAATTAAGTGATGGTCAGACATAGTGGTAGGTATCTACATCACTGTTAATCAGCACCTAAATAAATGAGCACACGGGGAAACAGCCCCTTCTCCCACGGTGGTTCTCACTGTAGATTCTAACAACAGAAACTGGGGATGAAGATTTCTTCCAGTCCAAAGGGAATCTAAGGAGCTCATCATCCAGAAACAAGAGAGGCCTCTGCAGTCTGAGCCTGCACTAGGCAGCTGCAGACAACTCTCAGGATACAGGCAGCGTGCCATGTGAGAGGCCAGCAAGAGACCTAGCAGCGAGCCCGTGCGCTGCTGCTGCCAGACATCAGCCTGGAGGTTGACGGCTCAGTATCCTGCAGCTGCCACGCACATCCTGCATGTGCACAGAGGTGGCTGAGGGTCACACTCTGCAGCCAAAGGAGTGTGGGAGGAAGGGAGGAGTGACATTACTGTCAGACTGCCAGCCATGGGAGGGGGCGGCTGCAAAGCAGTGGCTCGTTCTCACACTTACACCACATGCACACACATGAGATAAATTGCTTTCTAACAGCTCTGCTATGTAGTAGATACAAAATCCATGGCTTAGAAAAACATCCCTCTCTGTGCAGAACTTCGCTGTTTTTACAATAATTTTACCTTGTGCAGCTCTTGCTGATGGGAAGTCTATTAAAACCTCAAGGCCTGGAGACACTAAAACAGAAAGCTGAGCAGAACCATGTAATCAACAAGTCCTAGTACTCTGTGGCCTTTTTAATGAAGATAAAAAAAGCAACTCAAACACTAAAAGAAAGTCTTATATCTTTAAAAGTTTTTAAAGACCCAGACCATTATTCATTTGCAAAACTGATATCTATTCTACACTTCTCTCTTTCCAAAAGTTGAACACACACACCTTTCCTCTATGAACCTTTTTATCCATGACTAGCTTCTTAATTCCTTTCTACTGCACTTGCAGGCCTCAGACCAGTAGGATAACAAAAAAATGAGCTCCAAAACCAACAACAATCCTAATGGAGTGGCTGTCTGTGGGATTCCATCCAACAGTTCTGAAAAAATGGAATTTAAACAGGCTCATGACTCATGAGAGTCATGCAGAGACCACCAGAGTCCTCAAGAACTTCCAATCTAGCTCTTCTACATGCAGGAAGAGGCAAGCAAATAATGTGCATGGGCACACATACAAACGTGTTTGCTTCCTAATCACCCACACAGTAGGGATAAGCAGATGAAGCAATAATTTATAAATGGAAAATGATGTGTACTTAATGATGTACAAAATCTCAAGTATTTTAAAAGTTTGTTTAGAAGAGCTGGGACTTCCTGTTCATCCAGGCCTTTTCTGAGCAAATCAGATCTCTCAACTTCAGGAAAACAGGGCTGGAAACCTAAGGGTGGTTGTCTATTCACAATATTTTACGTTGGACCTGGTGACTTTATTTCAGACAGACATGGGGAGAAGAATTCCTACAAAGAAAATGAGACAAAAGGAAGAGATGGAAAATGTCTGTACTAAAAGTACTCTGAATAACTCAGATAACACCTTTTTGAGCACGTAAAGTCATCCGGCCACTTTTGGTTTACATCACCGATATATACTTCTAAATAACTAAATTTGCATTTTTTTTAGAGTAAAGCTGAAATCTGCTGCTAGACACTGGAAATATACTAGAAATGATCATATAAACAAGGTCTTTGAGTCCAGTTCTCTCTTTGGAATGGCACTTGCAGCTTTGGGTTTTGAAGTGCTTGCTGGAATCAAAGTTCTCTAATGCAACTCCATGCTGGCTGGATTAAGTACACATGAGTATTTTTATCCCATTTTCTGCATTTCAGAAAAGTTTCAGCCAAATCTCCTAACGTCCCATTAATTGCATACTTTATGTCTTCTTCAGAAGTTCTAATAGAGGTCAGCTCAGCTGCATCTGGGAAGTAGAGGCGAAAGTAAATAAATTTATACACAAGACTTGGCATCCTTCAGCAAACTCGTGTATAGTTGCTATCTGTCTCTGCTTTTCACCAACAGCCATGGTGATGCCTCAGCATCCATTTGTGACCATGCAGTACCATTTCTGTTCAGCCACTAAAAACTGACCCAAGCCAAAGATTTAGGCAAGGATTAACAGGCCATGTTTCTGATAATGCTACCAGGATTTTATTTCTTTCTTGACAGAAACAGTGATGGTTGTGTTAAACTATATATATAGACTCCCAGCAATTTTTCTGGTCCTTTGCTCCTAAATTTCCAAAATTCAATCCACTTGAAATGTTTTTAAATTACTTACCTTAACCCAGGAGATAACATGATCTTCCCTCAGAAAGAGTGGCTGCCTTCAAGGTTTCTTCAGGAAGACCTTATTTGGAAATATTTTCTCAGCATCTACCTCAGGTATTTCATAAATAACAGGCACTCTAAATTTTCATATTGTTGTGATAACAGCAGTGGTTGATGGCACTCCAAAAAATGTTTTGAAGGCTTTGATCAAAGACCAATGCTGCATCCAGACAGCTGCGATGGCTGGTGTTGAGTTTCACTAGCAAAACCCACAAGTGGTTTGTGATCTGTCCAAATGGTAAAGAGACTTCCCATGCAATTATGGAAGCACTTTAAAGTCCAATGATAAAAGTTAGACTTTCTGTCTCCAACTAGCAGTAAACCTATCATGTCATTTGACTTTTCTCCACAGACCGTCCCACTATGGGTCAGAACCATCCCTTCTCTTATATTACAGATAAATTGTTGCTCAAAATAAATAAGTAGCATGGGGGCCAGGGAAGCTCTAAAATACTTAGTTCTCTCTGTCAGTACCAGACACATCTCTTGTTCTTAGAAAGCTATGTAAATAATTTGGAACTGCGAAAATAGAAAAAGAAATAAAGTTGTTAAAAGGTAAATGAAGGCTCACATGCTTTTAGATGTTATGTTCAGAATATCTGAATCCTTTCGCCATTCATCCTACATCTTATGCAAGACGGACCCCCTCTCTCTGTTCTGCTGCCATCAAAATCCCTATCTGTAGTTTAAGCATATGCTTTCCTTTACAGAATGCCTCAGTGATGCTGTATTTGAAGTACCTTTGTTGGCTTATCAGTGTTACCTGTGCAAGAGGTGAGGATGTAAACAGCACTTCCTAAATCACCTTTCTAGAAACTTCTGAAAGGTGATTAAAGTTCACTTTACCACTTACTACATCAACATAAACAAACCTTTTTGAATGTCTAAAACATATATTTCTTGCAGCCATCTTCCAACTAACTCCATTGGCTAGTTCTCTCTCTGTACACAAAAAGTAATTATCTAACATTTAGATATTAGTCATTAGCTTTTTTATAGTCCCTTCAGATGTGGATAGTTTTGTCTGGCTTAATGAAAGAGGGGGTTCATTCAGAATATTACAATGGTGAAATGATGTTGTCCTATCATCTAGACTCTGTAATTTAACCTCAGGTTTTTCTCTGAGGATCTTAAGCACTCAGTTTGTATCCATATGTTTTGGCCTAGATGTAAATCTTGGTCTTTTCAACTCATTAACCTCTTTCAACAACAGCATTATGTCAGCCTTTACTATCTGGTAGGTTCTCAATTAAAGGTTTGCTCCAGTTTCCATTTCATTTTTTACATGCAACTTTCTGCCCAAGAAATTCACATTGGTCCCTTGATCATAAGGACTAGAAAAAAAACTCTGGTCTATATATTCTTTAGTTTTTTATCTTATTACGTATTTTATGGTATGTTTTAGCATTTATTTAATTTAGTTTTTTTTTTTGTCAATACTACAGTTGTGACCAGGATCAGCTATGCACAGCTGATACATACACTCCATATATACTGATAAACAAATGTGAAATAAAAGTCTTTATCTTCATATCTCGAGTATATAGTTATTTACCTGTGTCACTAGTTGGCAAGGTTCTACTTTCTTTCCTTTCAGGCATATATGTCACTCTGCAGGATAAGGAAAGTTCTTTACTCTTTCCTTTTCATACTGTCTTTTGGTCTCTATATCATTGATTTGAGACGATGATTGATGGACTGCTTTGCATTTTCTGGCTTAATGCCTAATCCTGAGGCATTTCTTACAAGAGGCCACTTAAAATATACACTCTCATCTAGAGTGAGCTAGCTCTTCCAGAGCAGAAAATTCTTTTGTGAGCTTGATACTCTTCCAGCAGGTTTTGTATTTTGTTTACTAGGGCAGTTTGTTTTCCCCTCGGTCCTAAGCACAATTCTTGCAGTATTCCTCATTTCTCCTTCTGTGACTAATACTAATTCCATTACTTAAGACAATGTTAAATTCACTTCTGCCTTAACTTTGAAAGCTGTCATTATTCATAAAAAGCAATCTATCCCACAGCATATCATTAAAGACATTTTCAGAGAAGCAATACATAAGCTTTGTTGCATACACAGCTATAGATTCCTTTTGCATCATGATATGAGTCTGAAATGTGAATCATTTTCCAATAGCTACATGGAAATGATACATAGCTTTCTGTTAGGTTTTGCAAATTTTCAAAAGTCCTTCTCATCCCTAAGAAGTTCTGCAAGTGGACAGGGACTTTGCAGATAAGAAGCCCTGAGGGAGTAATTTGCTACTCCTGTCTACCATGTCCATTACAAGACATCAGTGCCTACATTTTAAAATAAAATTGCAATTTTCTCTGGTTGCACTGACTTCCTTAATTTGTCAGAAATTTTAATGATTTTTAAGTGTTCCTTGTCAGCAATGTTGTTAACTCTCTACCAGGATATTGCAAGCTAGAAACAGCTGCCTAACTTAAGTATGGCGTGACTGGAATGGGAGTGAGGGGAAAATCACTACCACTTAATGACAGGGAAAAAGATTTCATATCTTCTGCTACTGAATTCTAAAGTGAGACTCATGAGGCAGATGACTGTTTTATATGAAAAACAAACTTGCGCAGTAGTCTTCCATCTTAATTTGGAGTAAACTGTCTGTTCAGAGATTATGAATGTTATAAACAGCATGATTTCAAATTTAAATGAATAAGACGGTTTCACACAGCAGGGTTTTTTTTCACACTCTTGTACCAGAGATATTTTTGTAGGTGTTTTAGATTCAAAACAAATACCTGCAGGCAACTGTTTAAAATGAAATAGTGGTTGGTGTCCACATTTATGTGCATAGACAGCTGTCCACTGCTGTGTGGAAATGGGACCAGTGACCAGCTGCCAATACTTTATTCCTTTTTCACAGCTCTGAATTTTTCTCAAGGTCAAAAATTCTGGGAATAGAGGAAATGACCTCTGAATTTATTTAAACATTTCTCTACCCTCATGTCTTTGACTCACATTCCCACGCAACTAGGAGGACAGTAATGTTACGTGAATATCGGTGGGCTAATTGCGCTTACAGGTCTGATGTTTATTAACAGCAATGCGTCAAGAGCATACTCACTCAGAATTAAATAGACAATCTTTGTTCATCGCCTGCCTTATCTAATGAACACTATTCCATCCCAAAGCTGGACTTTGGCAAGATATCCACATATAAGTCAAAATCCATGACTCAAAAAATTTCACCTTATCTTTTGGGTATGCATTAGGTTTTAAACTTCACCTCTCCTCTTTGCTCAGCTAGAAACATCTCATTCCTCTAAGGCCTGGAAGGTTACATATTAATCCTCCTTCCCTTGCACAATGTCAAGCCAAGAGTCACAAGGATGTGACATGGTAACTGCTTGAATATCATGAGAAGGAGCAGTGCTTTTTTTTGGAAGGAGATCTCAAACCAGATTGGCAATAAAGCAGTCAATGAAGTAGTATAAAGGTCCTTAGAGAGGTATGAAGTGGGGCAGAAATATTTGTGCAGTTTTGGGAAAACTCTGGTATAAAACAGACAATTTTGCTCATGCATAATTTTCAATTATTTGGAAGAATGAGAAGAAAACTGGGCCTACACAATTTGAACAAATGCATTTCCAGCCAGAGAATGGAGCACATATGGCAGGGGGAAATTAGAAGCGGAAGAAAATACTCTAGAAGGATTAAGAATTGATGAAACAAGATGGATACATGTCAAGCAGACAGATGCATATTCTGTTGGAGCCACCTTCAAGTAAGATAGTGTCATACCTAACTTTTTTTGAACTTAGTCAATTTTCTCAAGATTGTCTAATTAGGAGGTACAGTTATTCAGCCAAGAAATTGAAACTATATCAGATAATTTATTTATTAAATCACATCTAATTACCCCACATCCTTACAGTATTATTTGCCAAAGTGATCAAGTTATTGAATGAAAGAAAAACATGTAAAAGAATCAGCACATAAATTTATATGTGATTTGAAAATATTTACATTTTGATGATCGGCAGCAAGAAAGACTGATTAATTCAGTTTACTATTTTTTTACTGAACAATATAATCATCAACAGAAAACAACTATGGCCAGTTGGAAGAGCAAGGGTTATTTTACATTTTCTTTCTTCTGCTGCATTATATTTAATGGAAATTAAATCCCCTGCATCTGACACAGGAAAAAAGAACGAAACACATTATTTATGTTTATCAATATACCATATACTGTAAATAAACAATCAACTAAATCCCCATGATTGTGTAAGGTTTTTGTTTAACTATATTAATGGACTTAGAAGAAACTTATCTTGAATTTCTGTTCGTTGAATGTTCTGCTAGGGCCAGATTATGACTTTAGAAAAGATTTAGGTAAATCTGATCTTCTCATATATATTTATGAAATCGCTAGGCAAAATAAGGCCAATATTTATCCCTTAAAAATTTTCTAAACATTTCTCCTTGGTCTTTAGTTTAAAGACCTTTCAAGTCTACCATTTTACATTTGAAAAATAATTTCAACAATGTGGATCTAATCTGCTATTTAGGTCTAGCAGACAAATTGCCAGCAGAAAAATTGCCAGGTAAGACAGATGTTCCTTTTTTTTAATTAGTTTTTATGTTCGTTAAACCTTTTATGTAGGTTCTAAAATAACGTGCCAGTATCACAAATGACCACCTTGCAGTATGAAATACAGCAAATGTTCCACAGCAAATAATTCAACAGCCAAATCCCAACTCTTTTCTTGTTGGTGAATTTTGTATTAAGAGAAAATGTTTACCATTTTAATTAAACAGGAAAATTGTTGTGCAATATTCTGTAGTTTATTCAAGAGCATCTGGTTTAATTATCCAAGGCTGGAAAACTGAACTGCTTTGATTGGATGCATTAGTCACAAGATATGGGTAAGAATGCTTCTACTTGGCAAGTGTTCCTCCCTGTTACTTTAAAATGTGCTCTTTCAGTAAACATTCCTGAGAAAAGCTCTCCAGCTAGCAATGGCCCCATGAGGCCAACATTTAAAGTCACAAACTAGCATATTTCGGAGGTGACTGCACCAGAGTCCCTGTTTGACTACTTCATTCTCCTTTTCTTTGATACACATCAGATGGAAAAAAAGATGGCACACAGACTGTGAACTACTGAAAGTTTGGTCTCTGCAGCAAAGTCTTCTCTGAACATTAAAGACATTGTAAAATCCAGGGGTTTTTTGCTACTGAGAACTAGCAACAAGGTCGAACCCAGGGTAACTACTCCAACCACGACTTCCTTTCCCTGATAAATCTCCAAGTTTCACCAAGGTCAACCACATTCTGATTCTCTTTAGAGCATAGTAATAAGGCATCTCCAAAATTCCCTCACTCAGGCCTCGAGGAAACCATTTGTGGTCTTCTGATCTGTCTAGGCTTATCTAGCAGCAGAGGTAGATTTGCTGTGTATGGACTTGTGGTGCTCCATCCCTGTACAGGTTCACACTTTCCAGAGGAACTGAATGCAAACCTACTGCTGCCTGGTTGCCACAGAGCCTGCAGATCTGTGTGGAGTGGACTGCTGAGGAGGGTTATACAGGTTTTGCCTTACAGATTTTTAGTAAATCCAGGCTTTGAGGTGACCTCAAGATCATATATAACTGCTGGTGTGGACACAGAGAAAGTGGTGTGCAGACAACACAACATAATGAAAGATCTGGCCTTCTTTGAATTTATTTTCTGACTGCACTTTGGTCTTAAATCTTAATAAAATTAAAAAAAAAAGTTTACAAATAGCAGACACTGAAGACACCTGGGTTTTAAATTCAGTTAACAATCAGTCAGTATCTAGCAAAGAAAAAATTACTGGTGTTTTACACCAATTTTACCCTCTGTGATTTTCTGTTTGTTTTATTTCTTTGGCTAAACATTCGCAGAAAAAATGAAGATGATAATCTTGGAAGGAACTTTTAAAAACAAGAAATGTACTCCACCCTTATTACAACACTATTCTTACTTAGCCAAACATTTTTCCTTTAACAAATGATCTGATATAGACACATATACAAAAAAGGGCATAAAAGACCTACACCAGCCAAATCTTTTCAGATTAAAAAAAATCATTAGGAGGGGTGAAATATGTGAATAGATGAGAGAAGGCAAAGAACACAAAATAAATGAGAAAGTAATACTCCTTCTGTGTATCAAACTAAAGCCTTGCATAATAATTCCTTGAGTCCATGAAGAACTTAGACTGAAATAAAAATCACATGGGCTTCATGGTGGCTTCCCGTTGTGAGGGGATAGTGGGCCTCATGTGACTAAGCAGATGAAGAAAGGAATAAGCACATGAGGAGCGAAGAGGGAAAAAGTGAGTAAATAGCCCCAGCAAAATAAGAGTCACAGGGCTAAACATATTAAAAGTGAAAGTCACAGTAACCTGCACCTTAGCTTTCTGAGATGCTTAAGTGAGAGGAAGGCTTAAAAAAAGAAACTCGCAATCATTTCAGGAAGCTATCAAAGATGTGGCCTTTCCCCGTGCTTATAGCTGGATTTTATTGCTGGAATGGTGTGCTGTTCACTCAAGGTTAGCAATTTATGCTTCAAGTCTCTTTCCTAGAGCTAGGCTGCTTGCTGGAGGAGCCCCTTGGGTCTGCAGAGTTTTCAACAGAAAGTAGTCACATACATCACCAGCTCCCTAAAGTGTATATAATTGCCTTTGCTGACCTACAGACAGACATTTAGAGCATACTCTCTCCAAGAATTTCCAGAAGAACTTAAAGCAGGGACCATTACTTTCCCTGATACCCTTCACATCTCCCAGTACAGTTTTCTTCTAAAACTGATTCAACACAATCTAAGTCCTATGCCAAGAATGCTTTGGTTTACATTAATATTTTTCTCATTAAAACTCTGCTAAAGGAGAGCCCACTGAATCAGACTTGTTTTCAAAGACTGCTTTGGCCACTGCATGCAGTCACTGGCTGCAGAGCAGAGTTCTCTCATGCAGCACAGGGAGTGCCAATATCTCTCAAAACAGCCTGTTAAAAACTCATTTTGGAGTAATCCCTTATTTGAGTGTAAGGGCTTGCACCAAATGACCGACAGAAGTCCTCCCTGATATAAAAGTTTCTGTGACTCTATAATGCTATGTGACACAAGGTTGGCACAGCAGTGACGAGGGAGAAGGGGGCAGAGAACTTCTTTCTGTCACCAATATACATTTAATCATGCCAAGAACATGGATGCTCAAACATAACAAGTTAATTTCTGTATGAAATCCAGAAACTGACACTTAAATATTTTTACAGCTGTCACATATTTCCTCTTTCTAAGAAAATATCACTAAGAGCATTACTGCAGAACTTTGCTTATTAAGAATTACTACTTTTTACAATTTTTTTTTGTCAGAAATTGTTCACATATCTCTCCCTTAGTTTTAAGACTTACCATATCAATTTTTTTTCACTATAAAGACAGCCAACCACAATTAGTCTTATAATGGAAACTGGCTTACTGCACTTCTTGTTTTGTGTCTATATGAGAATAAATTAATGCAAAGTAATCGAAGGAAGTTTACACTAGTTGTAAGTGTAGCTATGACTTGAGAGAATCCCAGTTTCCCAATAAGGTTTTAATATTTGTATTCACACTATATTAATGATCTGTGAATAAGATTGACAACCATGGTTTTAGCTGGTTGAAGCTAAAACTTTCTCTAGTTTAGCAACAGAAGTTAGTGCATCAAAATAAAGTTGAATAACCGTATCGGAAATCTTCGTAATATTTTCTGTGCTGTACAGTCAGTAGTGGTGCCTAAGAACAAGAAAAACATAGTCACAGGGTGAGAAATGATGCCTTATTGACTTTAGAGTCCAATGGGGTGAGCATCATGCCCCAACATGAAGTATGTGCTGAAAGGCCTCATGCTCAGTAAGCTATATCCAGTTCTCTTAAACCTAAAATAACTATTGCAGCTTTATGCTTTAATAAGTTGCACCTGGCAGGCACCTCAGGCTGCAAAATAAAACTTCAGTTGTTTCCTATGACTCCAGTTTTCCTGCCACAACTGGCTTGTTCAAGACTCTTCTCAAAGTTAGAACATGATTACAAGATGTGAGAGTTTCTCCTTGCCCTATTCAAGCTCACCTCTGTGATCTACTGAGTATATACTGGATCTAAAAATAAACTTATTTGGCATGTTAGAATAAATACATGGTATTTGTACACAAGTCTAAAATAAAACCTTTGTATTCCTTTAGAAACAGACCACAAAACCATTTACTTACACCTAGTGATTGATGATAAAACACTCTCAGCTGTTTACTGTTAAATCTCCACAACTCCATTACAAACCTCAATGTCATTTTCCTCTAAAATAAGAAAATCAACAGATTTTAGCAAACAGGGCAAGTGGAAGAGAGTCAACTAAAGAGCTAGGGCAAATATCTCCTTTTCATGTTAAGAGATGTAGAGAACTTTCCTCGAAATTCAGGTACTGTTCACTTACTGTTTTCCTTCTTCTATTATCAAGAAATAAGACCATATACTTGATTTCTGAGGTGTCCTAAAACAGAGCATCTGAAACAGTGTCTCTAAAGGTACTACAGAGCAAAACATTTCCAAATCCAGCACTCAGTCATTTTGTTCAATCAGAAATCCAGTTTTTCCAAGCAGCACATAGGGCTACATAAATCTTAAGTAACAGAATGTCAGTCTAATGAGCACTCAACTTTCACAATATTGCTTCATGTATCTGTTCGGTTTGAGCTCATTTTCATATATATTTTCTACAGCTTTATAAAAAGTAACTGTTCATCTGGGCATTTCCCTATTTTTTTTTATATGTCTCCCTCAAAGTGTCAGGTTTTCTCAGTGCCAGTTCAAATGTATCCTTTCAATTCCCAGTGTTGCTTCAGTAACTTCAGACTAAATAAATAAAACACAGCTGGATTTGAGAGACAAAGGTCTTCACCGCTGAATATTTAAAAGGAAAAGAATTTATTCAGTTCCGAACATAGAGTTTTCCATTCCCCAAATCTGAGAATTTCTAAATTGCTGCTTTTCACCCCATACTGAGATCAAATCTATTCTCAAAATAGCAAAAATTCTCCATGACATGGGATGACTGCTTCCACCAATTTCCAGCAAAGTACTAATTTCCCATGACTATTCCTTTGGCTAACTGTTCCTTTGTCCAGCATGATGTTTTCCAGTTTGATTCCTAAAAATGTTCATCTCTGGCGTTGTGCAAGGCAGTTTTTTTTTACTACTGAAATATGAAAGTAAAAACATGAGTGAATTTACCTACATTATATTTCCTTGCCAGTGGGAGTTCATCCAAATAGTGAAGCAGTCAGTGTAAATTCATTTTTAGGGTAACAGTTTTGTCGTCTAGGTTTGTCTGTATCTGCATGAACTAAAAAGGAATATAAATGTATTCAGGAGTAGATTAATTTTCTCATGCAACAAAGGTTGTCCAAGGTGGAATACTTGAGAAACAAGCCTGTCATGAATTTTATCATTTTGACATAGCAATACCCAAAACACATAATTGTATCTCCAGGTATGGTTATGTTGAAAAAGCTCCATGAATCTTTTAATTCTTTTTTCGACTGCTTTTTCTTTCCTTTCATGGAGTATTCCTATTAGAAAAATCAGTTTGGCTTTTTTTTCCTTTTCTTGCCATGTAGAGAAGTCTTGGCAAAAAAATTTCACCAAACCACATCTGTGTGCCTTGTGGCAGAGTCAAAAACATCTTCAGATTGCTTCAGATTTTCTTGAAGCCCCATTAATCCATATTCATGTGTCCGTCCTTTGGGCACATGAAATCTTCTCAGGTGGAATTCTTAGTGCTACTGACTTCTGCCATCAACCTAACCTATTTTTTCTGGTTAGGTTAAAAGAAAGAGAGGGGGCATAGCTCTAGCTTTGTGCATTTCTTTCCTTCTTTTTTTCTCCTTTCTGAAAGGCTCCAACGAATACTGACCACAGAAAATTTTACTGACACATATCATCCTGTATGTAGACCCTTGCAGATTAACACACAAATGTCTGTGGGTACCTGAAGTACATTCTGTAGAACATTTCTGTACTTTCTGATACCTTCCCACTCCTCTAAATGAAATACTCATTTTCAGTTGGTTTGCTTAAAATCAGCTTTAGGATCAGACACAACTTCGGGGTAAAAAACTATTAATTCTATAAAGATAGAAACAGAAAAGGGGAGACAAAATATTTGCTGCCTTTCTTTCCTTCTCATACATGTTTCTACATGCACTCTTGATGACGAAGACAAGCTGGAAATGACAGGGAGAAACCCCTAAAAAGGAACTGAAAAACAGGAGATTAGCTCCTGGATGCCTTTATTTGAGGATGTTAAAACTTTATGCCCTACAAGTCTGAGAAAACATCAGTTGCTTTACTGAGATGTCTGCCTTTCTGATTCACAGATTTGCATCCACAGCTAGGAAATCACAGCTTCAGCCTCCTAGAAAGTCATGCGTTCTTATGAAAGAAGTTTTTATTTATATAAAAAGAACACGTGTAATTTATTTTTTTAATAAGTTTAGCCTCCCAAGAGTATTTGCCAGGGAACTGTTATTCTAATATTTCGGTTGTCTTTGCAAGATGATCATCTTGATAATTTAAAATGTCATAGGATGTTTGCAGGAACAATAGACCAAATTCCTAAGCTGGTGTAAATTGGCGTGACTCCACAAACATCAAAGAAGAAATGCCATTTTCCACCACACCATCAATGTTCACAAATTAAATGGATGTTTTGTGGTTTACTACATGTCGAAAACTTGTTGTGCATCTCAAGCCCTCATAAGCTATGGTGTAAAACTATTTGATTTTTAATCGGTCTGCAAAAACAAACTTTCACATCAGAATAGTGACCTCAAATGGTTCTTTAACATCAAGGTTACACCCCACATCTTTAATGGTTCAGGGAATGGTTTAATGTATGTGCAAAAGAGGCAAAGGGCAAATTCCCTGCAGCACAGGCCAGATTTGCTCCAAATGCAATACTTTACAACATCTTGATCATAAGACTGTATCTTCAAAATTTTCTGGGTAAAGTTTAATTGTTTTTATTTTGAACCATTTCTCTCTCTCTGACAGTAAAGTATTACCTTAAGAAGCACTTATTTTAAGGTTCAGAGTAGAGATTCCATCATTCTTTTCCTAAAGCATATGAACACTATGCAGCAACAGCAACATCTCAGCTTGCTCCAAAGTTTAGTTTTAATCCTTTTTTGGCTCAAAGAAAATCAACAGCTTTTAAATGTAATCTATGTGTATATACAAACACTAGATAGAATATTTATATATTTTTAATAGAAATTACACGATGAGGAACTATGAAGAATGAGCATTTCTAACATTAATTATATGTTAAATACATCATAAATTTACACAAAAATAATAATAACACTTAGAAAAAATATCTTTCATCAAATGGTCCAATATCACTTAACAAATGTCCTATGATCCTCAAAATATTCCTATGAGACAATTGCATATTAATGATCCATTAATGGATCATTCAGCCAATATTAAATTACTTTTTCCATTTAACCTTTTTAGGAATAGAAACAGTAACAAATAGTTCATAGAATTTCCAACAGGATAGAAGGGTGAAAGGAGACTGTGGGAGGTGGCAGAAAAGCAAGGGTCTGAGTTTGAAGAGAGGACACAGCAGTCCTGTTCGTGGCAGCACAACAGGAAAGAGGAGGGTCTGCCCACACAGCAAGTCAGCTCCTCAGAACCTAGAGTTGCTTGTGCCCAGAAGGGTCTCATCTTCTTCTGAGATGTTCCAGGTCTACTAATTCTCCCAAGAAATCTTGAAATTCACTTTGTTTGTATTTCCCTCGCTCTGGCTTTACATGCTCAGACAGCGTGACCGACAGTCCTTTCTCACTTTTCTTTCCACACCTTGACTGCTGACTGATAGCTACCTCAGATCCTTTGTAGACCACTTGCAGCTGGCTGAGCTGGATGACTCACCTGAGGTTTTTATGTTGGGGTTTTTTCACAGAAAAAAAAAAATCCCGGCTCCTGCTCCAGTAGGGATTTAAAAACATGAGTTGCATATGCCAAAAATCCATCTGTCTCAAATGTTGAGGGCAGAAAAGTAGCCATGTCTGATGAAATACATGGCAGCCCAAATCAAGGATCCTGGATGACATTAACCGTTACCTTTAGCAGTCCCTTTCCATCGTTGCCAGATGGAATGAGATAAGAACGCTATTAAGTCTTAGGTTCCTTTAGCATATTTATTACGATAGAAAGTTGTGCATAAGTTGTTTTTGTATTAATCCATCACATGTTGGCTTTCACAAATGTTTCAAAACCTGCCAACTAAAAAGAGACTGCTACTACACCAGGCAATAGTATGGTCTGAAAAGTACTAGTCAAAACACTTTCCAAGTGTACACTTTCAGTAACCCTGATATAAACAAAGAAAGGAAAATTCCTCATCCCTTCTTCTGTCTGCAGGAAGTAGAAAATCACGCTCATAAATTTACAGCAGAATGGTAGTCACATTGCATAGCTCTCGTTACGGTATCCTCTAAAATCAATAGAAACTGAGTTGATAAAGTACTTGCAAAAAAATCAGTCTGCTTGGCACTAAAGACAAAGCTAAAATCTGAAGTTGTCCTCTGGAATAGCACACCCCAAGAGATAAGAAGCAGCAGCATGGATAAAGGCTGCAGAACAACTACTGCCAGGAAAAGTCACAGAGTCTGCCACAACTCAGTGAACAGTGTAGATGAAGCTTTTTTATGCTGATCAGATAGAAGCAAGTAGCTTTTGGTTTTTTTTAAAGCAGTTGTCCCCAAAGTGTGCCAAAGAACTGTCAAAGCTAGTAGCTGTAGTAATGCAAATTAATAGAAAACTATAATATTTACAGGCAGTAACACAAAAAGTCTGCATAGATATTTTTTTCTATATAGTTGCCATCAAAATAAGTCTGCCAAGGCAATTTATGTCACTGCAAATACCATTTTTCCTTGTAAAGGTTTCTTTCTTACGTTTTTCTTTAAAATACATTTGCAGTGAAAGAAGAGGGTGAGAAAAGGTCTTAGTTTTCAGTTCAGTAACAAGTAGTTCCTAACAGACTAATGAACAAGGACAACAAAAATCTGGGCCATTATTCGCAATCCCTGCAGCTAAAAATGTATCTGCCATCTCTACCAAGAATATTTGTTCTAAAATACGTTCATAATGTGCAGGGGTCTCAAAGTACATGTATTACCAAAAGATGTATATGTACTGTTGGAATATAATAAAACATTTGAATTAATTATATCCAACAAGACCTTCCAATAAATTAGTAACACATTTTGAACACTATTTGTACTGTTCCTTCTTCCCTTGGAGAAAACTCATTGTGTTTAACTCATGAAAACATCTGAGATGCCAAAAATGGTAGTGATTTATGGTTTCACAGTAAAAGTCAAACACTCCTCTGAAACTTGAATAAAGAAATAACGCATGAGCACTGAGAATATATTCCAGAGATGTCATTCAGCTTGGTTCTGAACATGGAAAACATTTCCTGTCAGTGGAGCACTCTGCAACACAGAGCACTCTGCAAAGCTTTGGACTTAAACACTGGAATAGCTATATTCCTTTTAGACGTCTTTTTATTTCATCTTACCTAGAAAATGCACCTGGGAATTGTTCTACACAATCTAATGCAATGGAAAGAGCATCAGGCCTGACTGCATCATTTGACCTCTGGTGCTACTTTAATACAGAATAAAACTATCATAATTGAAAACACCACTTGGCAAGTTGCTATTAATTATGTATTGGATTATTGCCTTAGACCCATGTTGCATTTAATTCTCTTGTTCAAAGGTTCTGGTTTCTATTGTGTTTTCATTTATTGACTGTGGACCAAACATGAGTTGCAGCACTTTCTGCAGGATCCTCTTCAACACTTCCTTTCAGCAAGGCTGCCGGCTGCAGGCAGCCATGACCTGGCATACTTTGCATGAGGAATGTTACATATGCAGTCACTTCAGATTCTGCCTCAGGGCAGATGGGGATCAAAGCCTCCTGACGAATACTTTTAAGCATAACATGGCTCTTCTGCTCCTGATTCATAGCAGTGCACAAACCCTACTTTGCTACATGGGCATTTACTTGACCAGGTAAATTTGCCATTTGATGTCCTGACGACTTCCCACCTCACCTCGAGTTTTCAGCAATGGGTCTGTTATCCTTAACCTAGGTGTGTGCATCCAGCAATGGAAATGTGGTTGGGATCCATCTTGGGCACATCACTGCTTTGCTGTTGAATCAGCCAGGATATCTGATACAAGAGATCATGCTATAGTTAAACTTTTTTTCTTGCTGGGCATGCTGGAGCAAGTACCTGAAGGAGCATGGTATTTCAAACAGATGATATATGATCCAGAACAGAAGCTACTTATATTAGGATGGTCCCTCATGAAATTTTGAACAAAATAGAACCAGTAAATTGAGTTTATATTGATTTTTCCATTTCTTTCTTATAGTTACACCTATTTTAATCTGGTTCTTGAAGATATCAAGTATGATTTACTGTATTGTAGAACCATGGTCTCAGTTTCACCAGCTTGCTTCTCCTTCTCTTGAAAGTCCCTGAGCACTAGTAAAAGGCAATTTATGTTTTGCAGAAATCCTTCAAAGTATGTAATATTTCCGTGTCATCAGCTGTTGTAGACCCATTGAAACCAATGAAGGGAGCTGGTTCACAGTTTGCTCCTGGTGAGGATCTGACTGCATGTATCATACCCTTTCACAAACCAGCTCGTTTTCAGTTCTCTTTCAGTTAAAAGTTTCTGTCAGGGGAACAATAATATCAAAACCTACAATCCACATTCAAGCAAAACTTTTTATTACAGAACTGAAAACAGCTCAATAGTTCAAACAACCAAAGGATCTGTAATGTTTTCCAGAAAGTAAATTATGTCATTAATTCAGTGCAGTGAAACGCCTCACAATAATTAGGTTGAAATTAAGCTAATATTTAATGGCATATTAGCTGCCCTTTTTTGAAGGAGCAGTTGGTTTATTCTCTCATTTTCATCCACCATGGTGTCACTTCAGGACAAAGATAATTTTGTACGGAAGAACTACCGCTGCATTTCCATACTGTTAAATGCTTGATTTTTTTTTTTTTAATTTTTTTTTTTTTTAAATACACACTTGTCTCTGAATTTCCTGGAATTTTAATGTTTGCGAAAAATTACAAGATCCTTTTAATGTAACTCTGTCACTCTAAGGCACTTTACAATTCTAGGCCTTTTTTATTTTTCTGTCCTTAAGAATATTTAGTGATATTTTTTAAAAATCTCTACATCTATGAAAGAGATTGTATCAGAGCTGCAAAATAAATCCTAACAAATTTCATGTGACAATGAGAATTAGAATAATGGGATTAATAAGTGGCATGGTCACTGCAATTTAATGAGTTGTTTATGATGGAGAGGGTGCAAATTTACTTTTAAATTAGGCAATTTTTTCTTGTCATCTTTAAGACCATTCTTTATTTAATGTTGTGCAGAGCTCATGTAAAGTGGGGTTTTGGTAACTCTGTTACTTTTAGCATCAGGGCATTCATTATCCCATCAGTTTTACCATTAGCTGTGCACATACCTACAAAACACAACAATTCTAACTCTGCTGGACCATTAAAGGTTTGAATGGTTGGTTATGTTCCCGGGACTGTTGAAACCAATAGAACCAGCTATTCTGCTTAATAGGGATGACTAACACTATTAAAATCAGTGGCAGATGACCCAATACTATTGTTCCCAAGCTCATGTTTTCAGATGGGAGCATCTAATAATTTAAAACCAGGCCAGTATGCCTTTAACCAGAATATTCTGTCACTCCATGTAGAATTATTTCATTTGTTGAAAAGCTGTGACTTTTAATTATCTTTTCTACAAAAAAAATTCAGCTTTCTGGGCTGAAAAGAAATCCATTTTCTTAAAATCACGCACTGTGTACTACTCCAGGCATTTTTTTTATTTAAATGTCATTCAGGCCTTGACAATGCCAGGTGACCCTCTCCAAAACCCTGTTTTATTTCAAAGGTAACGCAGAAGAAAGCCTTGCTTTTGAGAGTTCTGGTACTCTGGCGCAGCAGTCAGCTGGGACTGCTTCCCATGACTTTTCTTAACCACCATTTTTAATACTGTGAGACTTTTAATGTCTTTATTTTAACTTTATAACAGCTCTTAGTGTTACAGGGAGAATTATGCTGATTTTGACTTAGCCATGGCCTATAAGAGGCTGTCATTTTGTTATTTTGGGTAATTCTTCCATATGCAAAAAGAAAAATTCTTCTGACTGCTGCTTCACAAAAGGCACACTTTATACATTCATGTTCTCTGGCTCCTGATTTGCATCACTGACATCCTTTGCTTTCCTACTGAGTAGCCAGTCTCTTTATGCTTGTACTGTCTCACAAGTCAGCTCTTGTCATAATCAGAGTTGTGTTAGTGTTTTGGGCATTTGCCTTATGGTCAGTGTACAATTTAATGCATTCATCCTACAGTTTGGTTATCTTTTGCCAACGGAGAACCATCCCACCACAGTCCTTGGTCTTTTACAAGCGACTTTCCATGTAACTCTAACTTGCAGAGTTAAATTTTTTTCAGTTTAAGCTCTTGCCTCCTTGCCTACTGAAAGGCATTTCAGTTGCTGTTCTTACCAACACTGACAAGAGGAATCAAATGTACGCTCACAGCCTCCGTGCTCTAGCTATCACAGCCAAATTGACACTGGCCTGGACATATGCACTTATGACCTTGCACAAGTTTTCACCAGTTAATACCCATTTCTGCTGAAATTATGAATCATTCCTTAGATTTAGCAGCTCAATCACTTCTGTCTTTGGTGTGTACCCATACAAGGGTGCTGTTAGAGTAGGAAAAAGCAGACCCTGTTTATTTATATCTATAGTTATCCAGGCTCTAAGAGTACCTAGAAAAAAGTAATCTGAAAACTTTAAAATTAAAACAAAACAAAACAAACAAAAAAAACCATGTCCTCTAAGACACTCCTTTTTTCCTACTTTCAGGAGCAGGATTCATAAGTAAGGTAACCTCTGTAACCACCTCTGGGTCAAATTTATTAACCTGGGAGGAGCTGTCAACCCCCTCAAAGGCAGGAAGGCCCTTCAGAGAGACCCCTAACAAATTTGAGGACTGGGCAATTACCAGCCATATGAATATCAACAAAGGAAAGTGCCGGATTTGGCACCTGGGATGGGGCAACCCTGGATGTATGGACAGACTGGGGAATGAGAGGCTGGAAAGCAGTACCATGGAAAGGGACCTGGGGCTCCGGGTCGGTGGCAAGTTGAACATGAGTCAGCAGTGCCCTGGCAGCCAGGAGGGCCCAGCGTGTCCTGGGGTGCATCAGGCACAGCATCACCAGCTGGGCAAGGGAGGGGATTGTCCAGCTCTGCTCTGCACTGGGGCGGCCGCACCTCAAGTGCTGGGGGCAGTTTTGGGTGCCACAATATAAAAGACATTAAGATAGTAGAGGGTGTCCAGAGGAGGGCAACAAAGACAGTAAAGGGTCTGGAGGGGAAACTGCATGAGGAGTGGCTGAGGTCACTTGGTCTTTTCAGCCTGGAGGAGATTGAGGGGAGACCTCATTGCAGTCTGCAGCTTCCTCGTGAGGGGAAGAGGAGGGCCTGGCACTCTCTGGTGACCAGTGACGGAACCAAACGGAATGGCCTGAAGTTGTGTCAGGGGAGGTTTAGGTTGGATATTAGAAAAAAGTTCTTCACCCAGAGGGTGGTTGGGCACTGGAAGAGGTTTGCCCGGGAAGTGGAGTCTGACAGAGCTCAAGAAGCATTTGGACAATGCTCTCTGGCATAGGGTATGACTCGTTTGGATGTCCTGTGCAGGATCAGGAGCTGGACTCAATGATCATTGTGAGTGCCTTCCAACTGAGCTTATTCCGTGATTCTGTGATCTCAGCACGTGCCCAGGTAGGCTCAAATCTTTGCCAAGGCCTGGCTCTCCTCTTCCTTGTGATACTCTTCAGCTGACAAGACCTATATGATCTCTAGGACATCAAAAGATACCTGCTCAGGATAGAGAGAGGACTAGCCTGCGTTTCTATCTGCACAGGTCTTTCAGGGCCGGAATGATGCAGGTTTGGCATCTGGACGACTCATAATGCCCATCTGAACAAATCATATTAATTGGTTACTGTTACACTTAAAAAACAAAAAAAGCTTCCTTTTACTGAATAGTGCCTAACCTTTGCAAACTAAAATATGGGAACATAGAACACTTACGTTCCTTCTGCTGAGCAATTTTTCTGTTTATTGGTATTAGCTTTCAAATGACAGTACTAAAGGTCTATAATGATCTGTACAGAGGACACTTGGCAAAGGGCTCATTTACAACTGAGATGAGCTGTAAAAGAAACACATAAAATTTCAAGCTAATTTAAAAAAATCATGCTACACAGTGGAATGGGCAATTAAACAATAACACGGAGCACAGTAAGGTCTGAAAGTTAAAATAGCGGAGTGACAGATGCTGTTATTGTCAGGGATATAGCTCAGCTCCTATAGTCCATAACAGGAATCAAAGTCCAGGAAATGTAAGGAGAGATGTAGAAACCCAGCGTGAAAACTCAGTAACCAAGGTCCCTGCTTCAGGCGTACCATGTAGAATGTGTAAGAGGAACTTTATCTTCTGACAGACAGTATGGGGTGCCAGCCTCTATCCCCAGTGACAGCCTGTCTAAAGAGACCTGCAGTAGTGGAGCAGGGACTGCTGTAAGCCATTGTGATATCGCTGCCAGCTGTGCAGGGATAGCCTGTGACAGAGCAGGAGAGGACAGCACGTACACAGTCTTGAGCTGAGCCCATGAAATAAATTCTGACTCAGGTACCTGGCATGCAATCAGATTTTAAACACCTACCGAGGCAGTTCTAATGTAAACACCTATATTCCCTATATAAAATAATGGAGACCTCCAGATGGGTGACCCAGCAACTGCTGAAGCTTGATAATTAGGTCAGGCAAAATGGATGCTTTACCACAGGTTTTTCGCTTGCACTCCTTGAACTATTTGTCATAAAGCTTTAACTATTTTCTGTAAGAGCCAGAAGCATCACAGAAAGATTGTGAGCTTGTCTTGGGGTGACTTTATAATGTGTATCCCCTATCGCTACCCTATGCCCACCAATCTTTTCGGTGTCTTTAAACTGAGCCTGAGAAGAACAGAAAACAAAAAACGTTTCAAAGCAGTTGTTTCAAGGACACGGAGATACGCTCCTCTGTTTCTGCGGTACCCTTGGGTTTTTTTCTTTTCTGCCCTCAGTCAACTTTTTTTTTTTCCAGCGAGAAACGGAGAGTTGAACATTGTTTTCCTAAGATTTTGGTTTTTTTTTTTTTGTTCTTTTCTTCTCTTCTGGACTGTTTCAACAACATCTGAACACATCAGGAAAATTTTCCTGGAGGCCCGGGAGGGGGGGGGTGTCCCCTCGCTGACCCAGCTCCAAAGAAGAGAAAGACCACACCTACAGAAGAACCCGGACATCTTCCCAGGTTTTCTCTCCACAGAGAAAGAGATCTCATTATTTAGCATCATTATTCCCATCTTGTGTGTTTGTTAAACAAATAGCTTTTTTCTCTTTCACTTTCCTTTGAGGAACATTTTTTTCCCGAACCTGGGGGGAGGGGTGGTTGCAACCTGACTTCTATCAGAAGATATTTTCCTCCATTTTGTCCAAACTAGGACAGAGCTATAGAATCACTGAAAAGGGAGACTTAAAAATGTCGATATTTATTCCTTGCAATTTGACCATTAGCTCACATTGTACTTCCAAGTCATCTTTCTGTTTCTGTGTTCATAATCCTTTGCCATGGGCACGTCTTCTTAATCATGATGAAATGTCTATAGTTCAGAGTGTTTCTATCTATTACTTCATTACTGAATTTCTCTGTTGAGAGACAGATGACTGAGCTGCTTCACAGAAGTTCTGAAGAAGTATTTGAAAATTCAGTTAAAGACTTTTAAAAATGCAGTTCATGTCACTGAACTTCCACCAAAAGCATGGATTCTGATCTGGTTTTTCACAGATATGTGTTGCTTTTTCAGCCCTAAATCATTTAAAGACAATGATTATGGATTTCTGTGGAGCTATTGAAAAGTTAAAATGTGCACAATTGGGCTTCTTGTCAACAAAATATCAACCATCTGCTGCTAAAACATTAAAAAGTGCGCAGTGAGCCCTCCTAATTTCATTACCAAATTTCAAAAAGATGAAGTAAGAGTATTAAAGTTTTCATGGTCTGTTGACTTATTCACTGTTTGGAGGTTGTTTGGGGTTTTATTTCATATGTTTCTTTACTCAGGAAAAGCAGCTACTTGTAAGGATAGGATTGTTTCTTTTGTTTGGTTGGTTGGTTTTTTTTGTTTGGTTGGGTTTTTTTTAATTTCCATTTGAGAAAGCAGCACTTAAAACATAAAAGCAGTATCTAAACTCTTCAGTCCATTTTTGAGTTTTGAGCAAAACTATGTCACTTTTGAAGTCCCATTGATATCAAGGAGCCAAACGTCATGTCATGAAAGCATTTTCTAAAGACATTTGAGAAAGACTAACACGTGATGGGATATGACACTGTAGTCATCAATAATAGTTTTCACTGAATATGACAGAGAAGGCAGATCAGAAAATGAAGACAAGATGAGAGAAGAAAAATCCAGCAAAAGAAATCAGTTTCTAAAACAGAGTAGAAGTAGAAGCATGGAATTGGACCACTGAGGATAATAAGGGAGTTCACCACTTAAGTTGCACCTAGTGATATTGATCCCACACAGCTGGAGAACAATCAGGTAGTTATGGCAGGTTTTTTATGTACATTTCTATCCACATCCCATAAGCCTGCAGTTGCTTAATACAACAGTGGTGGTGGAAAGGGGAAAAGAACATTATAGTTACTAAAAAAGAAGCCAGACTTCTGAAGACATGTTTCTTTTTTAGTTCAAGGATGGATTGAACAGTTTTGGGAAGCCAGTATTCTAAAACACGGAAAACAATAATGATATGTCAGCTGTTCTAAGAAAAATGATTCTGACAAAAAAAAGTTTCAGTCATGGGAAATAGTCTTGAAAACAAATTCTGTTGTTGGCTTTATTAAAGGTTTTGTTTTTTTCACTTTTTGATGGCTATGTGGAAACGCAAATCCAGCATTCAAACTGCAAAACTTGCACACAAAAATAAATATTGGTGCTGCTGAAGGAAGATATTCTTTAAATAGTTGGATGTCTCAGGCAGACAAAAGCTCATCTTGAGCTCATTCTTAAACATTTGCAACACATGGGATACATTTGAGATTTCTTCATAAAGTACAACCAGCGTGTTAAAGTGCACTCAAAGTTTGAGCCAACCCCAAAAGCTTTTCTTTTATGAGCTTCCTGCCAGTTAAAATAATACGTTCTACCACACACACACATATACATCTATACACTGCATGGATATGGAATTGGTTTTATATGTCAAATTATGATTTTGCCTAAACTCTTTTATTATTTTTAGGCACACTTTTAAAATTCTTAATATTGGAGTGAAGGTACCCTGGTGGTATATCAAGTTTGTTTAATTCACTGATTTGTTCTCTACCTTCATAAAAAAAGTGTATAGTATTCTCTTTGAGGCACCACATGGCAATTCACAAGTCGTGCCTTCATTTTCTGGCTCCACCATTACACTTCATGTATAGCACTTGGCAGAATACCAAATCCTTTTGCTTTATAAAATAGGAACAAGATATTCCTGTAACAGGAGCAGTATCCGAAAGAGTGAGACAAGACCACATACATTAAAGAAAAACAATTGCCACATTGTGGCTGTATACAGTGGCATCTCTGCTGACACTTCTTCCCACTCACCAGACAATTATTTATCACAGTCCTCTCTCCGCTATCAAACCCTGCTCCCAGTGGTGGGAAGGATGAAAAAGGCCATTTGGGCTCTGCATTCCTTGGGGTTTATGTAGCTTATGTCCTTAGGTTAGAAGACCTAGGCCTTCTCAGGTGATAACTTCCATGAGCGGTAGACACATAAATTCCTTTATAAGTCCTTAGGGTATAGGTATAGCCTCAGCATATGCCTGCATGCTGCATAAGGTACTAGGACTATAAGACAATACTGGAACAAGAGAGAAACAAAGTAACAAAGTTGATAATCAGATTAATTTAGATGTCGTTCTCAGCGCCCCCCGTAGTGCCCAAAGAGCATCATTTTCATCTGCTTTAGGATCTGGCTGGCTCTTCCCTGCTTTGTTCCCTAGTCAGAGAGATCAAAGGGGACTTGTTGAGACTCAAAAAGTCACCGAGTGAATTAAAACCAAGCCTATAAAAAGGTATTTGCTTGCAGAGCATGTAGAAGGAGAGTTATCTATAAGCAATTCCTCTTTCTGATTCATCTGTCCTAATCACTTTGAGATTTGTCTGTGTACAAAGCTAATAATTCTATTAGATATTATAATAAAAACTTCTTCTTTAGTCACCTTCAATTAGGTCATCATAAACAGAAGGTATACGCAGAACTAAGCTCTGGCCATCTTGTCCCACTGCACACCCATTTTGGATTTTTATCTTAGGTTTTTCTCTTCAATTGGCTACTGAGGCCTCATAACAATTTGCAATAGTGAATTAGGCATTATGATCACTGAAAAGTAGCCACGTATATAATTGTTATACAGGTCACGCTTGGTAGTTAAAGACATAATTAAAATGCAGCACTAGATTCTGCTCTTAGCTTCACCAGTGAATTTAAACTCATCATTTAGTGACTCAGAGAAAAGCCCTATTGATTTTTCATATCCCAGAAGATGTCCACTGCAATGTAGAGGCCTTGGATATTCTTGTCTGCTTTCTGATATAGGTGGCTTAAGGAATATTGAGTGCCTTGCAGCTGTGGACCATCACTTATGCCCTGCTGGAGAGTTACCAACTACTACATACAAGGAAATAGTCTCTTCAAACACTTTCTCTGTTAAGTACACCCAGTTTTCCCCAACAGCTGCAGTTCTGAAGGTGCACTCTCCTGAGGTTCATCAGGAATTCTGCTCTGCTCTGTGTTTTTTCAGGTTTTGAGAAACTAAAGTCTTTCCATATTGACAGTATATTTTTAAAAATATGCTATCTTAAGAATGAAGAAGGAAGTTTGTTCTAGGAAAGAGATTTTTGTTCTTATTCTCACTTGTTATTTGGTTTTCAATTAATTAGTAGCATAAATATTTATGGTTAGAGACTTTTCTATTCTAAATTATTTGTAACAAAAATTTGTCCTTGGTTACCCCTTAGGAAGGTGGGCAACTTATTCTCATTTCCTCTAAAAAACTGCAGATGTTGTCTGCCCTGTTGTTCTAGGAGGAACTTTCTTCTCCTTCATATGGTTTTATTTTCACACAGAATTTTCTGCAAATGTAGCTAATTAAGGCCTTAATCTCTGCCTGGAGTCCTGTGACCTTCTAGGTGGTCAGAGCACTTTTAAGATTATTGAAATATTTTATGAAATCATGTGTCATTAAGAGTGCTCACTATGGTTTCAACTCCAGACCCCGAGCTCCCATTTAGTTAAGCTCTGCCTGTACTGCAGTGTGACCTGCCATACACTTTCTGCCTCCTTACCAAGGATCTTGCAAAGTGAACCTTCCTACCCACACACTTGGCACTTGGACTGCCATTGCGTAACAACCAAAACACAGTTGTTCCAGCCAGACCCTGCTGTGGCCCACAACTGCATCCGACAATCTGGGGCAAACCGTTAGTAATATGAGCAATAATCATATCACACCACCGAGGTGATGTGAGCAAAGTAGAATCACACAATGGATAATCTGAAAACACCAGTGGACAGTGCAGCTCAAGATGCAGGGCATTAGCCTTCATACTGTGCTGTAGCATGCTCATACCATGCCAGCTACCTTACCTGTTGATCGTAACAGTAATGGTCAATTTAAAAATGAAGAGGTTTTTTTGCATTTCAAGATCAAGGATGAAATCAGTGGGGTTTTTAGGGCCACCACAAGGGCATATTATAGCCATTTGCATTGTCATTCTCCCTATTGTACCTCCAATAGAGTATTGTGGAATTCAAGCACCTTGTCAAAATATGATCTGGCCAAGATGGGCTTTCCTCCAAGAGTCTTTAATCCTTCTAATTAATTTAACTTTGCTTTTTGATTTCTTGTTTCCATTTGGCGTGCTAACCCACCAGTTCAGTTTATAGGTTGTTTTACCACCTCAAGGTTTCTGTCATTTCTGTGGCCTTATTTTTAGTCTTTCCTGTCCAAGAGTCTGAGTTTTCTAGTGTTTCAACAGTAATATAGTCTTTATGGCCACCTCTCTCAACTGCAGCACTTAAGTTCCTTCTTTTGGGCAAGTATTTCTTCTCACTCTGTCAAACACTCTCTTTTCTTCCCCCTCTTCTGCCATCTAATTTAATCTATTTTACAGCAAGACTTTTTTCCCCCTAACTATTCTATTTCTGTCGTCTCTTCCTCACCCTGAACACAACAAGACAAAGTGTAGTTCAGGACAGGCTTCTGTCTTGAACTTTTTCTTTTTTTTTTATTTTATTCCCTGGAAATAAATCAGAAAACTAGCAACAGAAAAATTTCTTTTCCCTCCTTCCTCAGAGAATAAGCAGCAAACAGCTTCTAAGACAGTTCTGTAGTGTTGGCACAGATCTTCCTGGTAACTAGTTCTTGGCTGAAGAAAAATTACACTCCAGGTCTGCTTCCGTTGCCTAAACATAGGCATCTAATGCTGTTTCAGACACCATAGGAACCTGGCTTCCAGCTACCGAATGCCCAGAAGGCTGACATTTCTCATAAGTCCTGTGTCATGCCTGCCAGCCCCATGATGCTATTTTGGATAGTCTAGGGCACCTCAAATGGTACTGAACTCCTATATTTAGGCATCTGGATCATTTCTCCAGCAGCACAATTGTTCTGGGATTGAATAAATCACTCTCTGCAAGACACATCCTCTCCATTGACTAAAGTGGGAACCTAAACTACTTGTTTATGTGCTTAGCCTTCAGCCAGCTATGCATGGGTGAGAAGAAGTACACCCTGAAACTGTGTCTGCCCAGCAGAACAATGCGTGACAGTGGCAGATGCCTGCTGTAGCAAACCTAACCTTGGCCAGGTAGGAACAGACAGAGAAGACAACATACCATGGAGCTAGGATTTGAAATTACCTATGCCACTGGCCTAGATCTTCCTAGAGAGCTCGTAGGCTGGCTACTACCATGTTCTAGAGCTGAAACTGCTGTGTCTAAACAGCTGCCATCTAACAGCTACTGTGCAGGCTTTGATTAGGTTAATCAAAGTATGATAGCACAGAGTGCCTCCGTTTTCCTTATTGATCCATTGTAATGACTTAACTTTCTCCAGCACAGCACATTTTATTTGAATGTCATACAGTGATCTACTTCTTCATGATTATTTTCCAACATTTTTTTGCATTTGTTTTTTATTATACTGATTTGCTTTCCCAGACTACCCACACCACTTTACTCTCATTCATTCCCTCCGAAATCAGTCTAAAACTTCCTGCAATAACATTCTCAAAGCATAGTTATCGAAAAGGTTTTACTACCAGAGTCATTTTAACTACCCTACCAATATGGGGTAATTGTCCAGAGAAGTTGTGGATGCCCCATCCCTGGAAGTGTTGAAGGCCAGGTTGGATGAGGCTCTGAGCAATTTGATCTAGTGGAAGGTGTCCATGGCAGGGGGGTTGGAACAAGATGGTCTCTAAGATCTCTTCCAACCCAAACCATTCTATGGTTCTGTGATATGACAATTGTACACTGCAGTGTTTGGGATGATAATTGAGGAATTCTGCAGCAATATTCAATAAGAGTGGTTGGTTTGTTTGTCAGCTTATTACATCCTTTTATTGCCCCAATCACATCTGCAAACAATAAATCTTCTATTTTGTCCTCTGAGTGTTCAGTTATGGTTCATGAAAAGCTGACATTTTATTTCTCTTTTCCCACTGCTCCTATCTTATAAACTGCTCCATTATTTAGATTTTCTTTACTTCGCCTTATTTCCACATGTGCACCCCAATATTGTACACAACAGCAATTTCTCTAAAAACAGCTATTCTCTTGCACATATGTTAGGTGTTACAACAGGATTTTAGTCAGAACCCTTCAATGCTATGTATAAGATATATTTTCATATACAAAAAGACTTGCAGAATCATCAGAGTCACAATCTCTGCATCAAGGCATACAGGGGTAAAGAGGACATGCTGGAGATTAGGTTACACCACCAGAACTGTCAGTGGTAAGGCCGTGTGAGCTGGATCCCACTCCATCTCGTGCAGAATTGCTTGCCTCCACTGAGCTGCAAATTCTTCCCTCATGCTGATACACAAGGGAAAATTATATAATCAGGGTATGTTTATACCTGCATAGAGATGTCATAGCTTGGGTAAAAACCTAAAGTATTAGAGCAAAGACTTAGAAAGCCTATGGCCCAATGATGCTATTTGTCAGAAGTTAAGCTTGAATTATGTTGCAAATAATAAGCTGAAACTGAAAACAGTTCAGAAACGTGGAAAAACAGAAATGGGCTGAAATGAAGTTAGGCTCAGGCATTTTCTTCTGACTTGCTATTATTATTTGCTGAGTAAATTCCGAACAAATTGCGGAGTAGCATCAATAGGAAAGTATTTGTGATTTACTGACAAAAATATGGTTGCGTTGATGGAAACTCTGACTTAATCTTATAAAATAACTCACTTCCAGAAACCAGTATTTTCAGCAGATGCATACCTTTGCTCTGCTGAAGCCTAGTTTCCTTGCAATATTCACTGAACTCATTCTTCTGCATGTGGAAAAACAAAAAAAAAATAAAAAGGAAGGAAAAAACCTCAGGAGATAAAAAATGTGTCTGTGACTGATTAACTGTGCTTCCTGTACCTTTAGTTTATGATGTTCAATACCTGTAAACTGTCCTGAACCAGAATTAACAATTTGGAAATGTTATTAACATTTAAGCCAGAGTTGGCAGCGCAGTGGATAAGTACTATACAGGTTCTGTGCAGGCACTGAAATCAGAAGAGCTGTCGTTGTTGTTGCACTGTGTCTGCTGAGAAACTGCTTGACCACCTTACTCAGCTGGCCCAGCAGCTCTGACTGACGCTGTGCTCTCTAGTAAAGTGAGACCAGCCAGTTTGATTAGGAAGCTTAGAGATGGACGTCACTGCAGTTACGAGAAAGGAGTCACTGAAAACCAAGAAGGTTAGAAGTGAAATGTATATGAAACTAAATTTGGTTACCAGCTTTATTAATAGCAATTCTTCCGGTACTCAAAGTTGAATTCAATCAGGAAACAAGAGATGGAGTTGTTCTTTGTGGGGCAACTCTAAATGTGGACAGTAGTCTGCAAAAATGGTTGATTTTTCTTGGGAAGCATTGATCTTAAACACATCAAACCTTTACTGGCAGATGACTCCAGGGATGAAATCTCCACAACTGGACTTGATGGAGAAGCTTTTTAGCTGCCACAACATATTGAAGCATACTGCCAAAGTATCTGCGTTTAAAGTTCACCTGTAGACCTAACAGAGTCCAGTCTGAAATACAGACCTAAAGTAGGTGAACAGATATTTTCTGAAAGGAATGAGCTGCCAAGTGTTTGCTCTATCTTTATTCCAGTCTTTATAACTAGTCTCTAAGAGCCTAGTTCAACTGCAGAAATACATCAGGTTGAGGCTGATTTTGCAGATTAACAAAACTGGTACAGACTGTACTAAATTCCTTCAAGATTTTAGATTTGACAAGGACAGGAGGAAAAATAAAGATTTCTTCATCCTCCTCTATGACTTCTTTCATATCCCTTGGAGAGAGAAAAA